>NDXB01014169.1:91405-127693 GCA_002631895.1 Agapornis roseicollis
AAAAAAAAAAAAAAAAAGAGGTACTGATCATACAGACAGCACACATAGTGCAGAAAAGTTTCTGACAGTGTAGGAAGCAGTGACTTCAATATACAGAAGATCTGGAATCATTACTTCTATTGCTATTCTCTTGATTTGATTTTACTATTCTCTTTTACTTTACTTTTGACATATACTGGGTAAACTGAGTTGTAGTAAAAAAAGTTGCAAATAAGCTACTGCCTCTGAAGCACAGCAGAATCCATCATGCTCGCAGTCCCTACCAGCTTCACAAAGGAGACATTTCTGGGATGGTTTTTTCTCCTGTTGCTGCTTTGCTATTCTGTTGTTGCTACAAAGCAGTTGTTTTGGGAGTTGTGCTTCTGAGAGGAAGCTGACTTTTCTCAGTACACTGCACACTACATTTTTTGCACAATAAATTGAAGAGAAGGTAACCTCATTATGCAATCATTCTTGTGAACATTAAGAAAGCTATTAAAATTTGATGCCATCATTTATCACAAGCATAGTTACTACAAATACTGATGCAACAGATGTGATTATAGTTTATAAGTCAGTGCTACAAGAGAGGATGAGATGTTAGCAATTGTTCTTTGTCACAGGTGTTAAAACTTAAACAGGAGAAGTTTAGATTGGATATAAGGAAGAAATTCTTTACTGTTAGGGTGGTGAGGCACTGGAATGGGTTGCCCAAGGAAGTTGTGAGTGCTCCATTCCTGGCGGTGTTCAAGGCCAGGTTGGAGAGAGCCTTGGGTGGCATGGTTTAGTGTGAGGTGTCCCTGCTTATGTCAGGGGGGTTGGAACTAGATGATCTTAAGGTCCTTTCCAACCCTAACTATTCTATGATTCTTTAAATGCATTAGTTTGGTTTTTCCACTGTGGAAAAATATCCCAGATGGGTGTTTGTATTCTAATAGCTTACTGTTTAAGTTTCATAAATATCTATAACTTCTAATGTTAAAATGGGCAAATTACCAAACAACACCAAATATTACTACTCCACTTGTCAAACACAGTGTGATACGAAGAATTGGTTGTGAGTTTTTTAGAGTGCAGGGCACATTATACAAGTTAACCAGCTTGACAAGTAAATATCCCTTCTGGCTTGATACTAGAAAATATTTGTTCTGAAAGGGATTTGTTCATTTATTAACACACACACACACAAACAATCCTATCATAGGGTTTCATTTCAGACACGCAACATCAGTCCCGCAAGCTCTATTACCCAAAAACATTTGCTTGTCCTATGTCATCTACATAAATCTCTGTGTTCTGTGTTTACATTTTGTACATCTTCTTTTAGACATACGTATTTGCTAATATAAAACTGCTAAATAGATCAATAATATGCCAGAGTTTATGCAAAAAGATTGGGTACCCCAGCGTTAACCAGCTCACATGATTGACAGTTAATAATTTCCTACCTAGAGATCTATAGATAAGCTCATTTTTGCTTTCATCTAGATACCAAAGAATATCCAGACAGCATCAGAAATACCTCTTCTACATTGTCATTTATAGTGACTGTTGCATTCAACTAAGCCAATAGCTTCATTCATGAAACGCTATCAAAATTATGCAGCTAATTAGAGCACTTAATGAATTACCAGAACTAGTTTCTAAGGCCCTAGCTGTTACCTTTAATTATGTGTAGAAGGAGAAACATGATCACAGTCAAATACAGGCAAATCCTTAAAATTTAGATGTTTTTAAATCCTTGATGGTACCCATAATTCAAGCAGTTTTCTACCCTACATGTTCTATCTGGTTTCCAAAATCGGTTGCAATGTGCAAAATGCAGAGGTTCTTGAATGATATCCTTAAAACCACAAGGATAATGAGTCCAAATACCTGCCAAATGGAAAATGAAGTTTATGGCTGAATGAAAGTACCCCAGTCTTTGAGTTGCTAAGACAGAATAGATCACTAACGCCCTCCCTGAGGCTCCCTGCAGTGCCAGCTGATGGTTACCTTCACATACTACAAAGCTTATAAGCTCTGTTCAGAAATATAAGAACAATAAATGTTATTGTGCTTAAATCCATAATGATTTATGAAGCAAATGAAGAGGTAAAGCTTGGCCTTCTCATAGCTTTCAGTGAAGATAAATAAATTATAAGATTTTGTACTGTAAATAAATTTTAAAGGTTTAGAGAAGTTTTTTCTAGTCTGTGAGACCACAGGAGTTACAGTGGGTAACCTCCTGCTTTCACTTCTGACAGACAGACACTGGATAAAACACGGGTTTTGTTCCACCCAAATGACAACTTTAGGAGAAGAGAGGGCCAAGAAGACTCTATGACTTGACAGGTGTGGCATTCACTTTGGGTACAGATGACCTCAGATCCTGTCCTTGCACCAAATTAAACACAACAGGAGGTTCAGTCTGAATGTTGCACATCCCTGTCAGCCGCACGCTTTCTCACTGATTTCCTGACTCATCATTTAATTCTTACACAAAAGGGAAACTGTTGATTCAATTGAATGCAGGAGCCTGCACTCGACTGGCTTTGGAAGGCAAGCCAGGCCTGAATACTCCCACCATTAACAACCAGACAGCAGTAACCCTGAGAAGCTGAGCTTCTGACTGATTAATCTCTTATCAAGGTACCATCCATTACCACAGACATTAAAATGTATTTTGTCAGCTATTTAGTACAGAGTACACACTACAATTACCTAGAAAAAGCCACAGACACTATATACAAATAAAATGACACTGATTTGCAAATCTACCTGTTTTGCAGCAGGTTGCTAGCCTGTACATGCAGCTGAACAAGACCATGTTGGCTGCTGCTCACACCTACCCACTCCAGCATTACCCATGTTCCATTCCTTCTCCCATTTGCCACAAGCTTCTACATTCCATGACTGTGCTCCATAGTCACCCCAGGAGCACAGGCAGCAGGGCTGGTTCATTTGCCTGCATTCAACATGCTCTGCCTCAAGTAATTGCTGAGCCAGATCTCCCTTTCATCTGCCTCTGGTACGGCTAATAGCATCTGTTTGGTTTGAAATGCACAGGTTTGATGGCAAGACAAAGAGCATGCTTCAGTATTATGGAAATGCTACTAAAAGTCTTTTCAAAAGTTGCTTCTGTGGCAAAAAAAAAATTAAAAGAAAAAAAGGGAAAGAAAGGCAAGTTTTGTTAACAAAACAAAACCCTTTGAGATACATTTTATTTGCCAAGCAATGTACACAAAAAAAAACTGATTAATTTAAAATTACATTCATATATTTCAAACAGTCTTAAATTATTCATTTCCATTTTAAAAATATATCCAAGCACAGTTGCTTCAGTAATAAATTTTTAAGACACTGAGACATTTTACATCATACTGTTCTCCAGAGACCTATCTCTGCGTGTTGGGTTGTTCATTAAGCCAGGAATAGTGGAGTAGAAAGGAGTGGACATCACTGGGCAAAACATTTCTGGATCTGGGCAAAGACAATGGAAGTGGTTGAAGACGAAAGAAGGAATTGGAGGCTCCATGTGCTGTTGAGCTGTCACACATTTCAAGAATAAGGGCCAGCATTAAGTGCTATACCACAGGGGTGCCCACGGCATGTTTACTACTACAGGCAGCTGCTGCAGTCACCATCTATGTGACTGCAGTAGCTCAACACAGAGCTTATTGGCAGAAGCAGTGAATTTAAATTATTTTGCCCTGCTGCTGTGACCCTTGAGTGAGCCTTCCAACCCAGGCCTCGAGAGTGTTCACCTGCCTGCCGGTCTGTGGACTGATATGAAGTCCCCACCACCACTTCTCTAAGAAACTGTTTATACTATACCAATGCTGGAAAGAACAAAATCAACTTATAGATAAAGATTTCCCACCGTTTCCATGGACAAACCAAGCCATCCTCTTACAGGACAGCATCTCCTGCCATTCTACAAGTGTCTAAAGCATTAGGATAGAACAGAGAGCTACAAATCAGCACAGAGTTTTTAATATAATGATGCACAGTGCTTTACTTTTTAAGCTGCAAATCCAGTCAAGTATCATCACACAGATGATATTCAGAAAAGTCTTCATAGTCTGAGATATAAATCAGCAAGTTCTTGCAATTTGCTTTCAAAGACTATGGACAATAGAGAAAGCATCTAACCTGCCTCTCCCCAATGCCATGGAGTGAGCAGAATGCGCAAAAAGCACTGAGCTGGTATTGACATGGAGCACAGCTACCAAAGCTGAGGCTTTTAAGCTTTTGACAATTAGAGCTCTACCCTGCCATCCTTATTCAGTGAAGCTGATGGGATTTTTGCCTGAAATTGGTTCTGTGAAGCCAGCAATGTGAGACTGCCATGAATATTTTAAAGTAAAGGAGTTGGAATACTCTAATGATCTTATGTAAATATAGTTTAAGAATTTCACTGGAAATTTTTTTGAATGGGTCATTAGGCATGGGAGACAAGGTTGGAAAGCAGCCTGAAAAGAAGAATATTTTCAAACGCCAGAATACTCCCCACATTCTTCAGAGCTATCCAATTAGTCTAGCTTGGGAAAGTCAAAGAACAACAAAGTGACAGAGCATCAAGCATATGAGTAACTATAGGCAGACCCTCCAGTTTGTCTGGAGACAGCAGAAAGTCAGTAATATGTAGTTGGCATGCTTAAATGCTAGATTTTATTTTAGATGCACTAAAAATACCTAAGATTTAGCATTTCCCTCCTTATAATTAGATAAGAGTAGAAGTCCTGAAAAAAATTGAGATTAAGCAACAGTAAGAGGAGGGGTGGTGATACCACTGGTGAGAGTGCAAGTGCCTCATGGTTCCCTTTAGGCCATGGCACCTGGCTCACCTGAAGTATTCACCAATGCAAAGGCTGGTGCAGGATACTTGTTTCATTAGCTGTTCAACTAATTCTGTTTTGTTGCTGTGGAGCAGCACAAATATTTCTTAGGGAATTGCTTTACAAAAAGAAAACAACCAAACACCTGTCCTTGGCAGATGAAGGACTTTTCATGCCTGATTTCCTTAGTCTTTATGTGAACACATACTGTTATTTGTACTGTGAGAAGAGCATGTTTATGAATATTTTTGGTGAAAAAGTGATTAGGATAAAGCTATATGTGCACAGTAGGCAAACAGTTTTACAGTATGTGTCTGGCACAGCTCACTCATTAAATCTCATCAGTTTTTTGTTGACTTTTCTCTTCAAGATTTATTCCAGAAGCAGTACTATGTCGGCAGCATCTACACTGCATTAGCAATTACTTTTATGTATTTGGAATGTTGCAATAAATAACACTTATTCAGTACATGTCTGGGTAAAGGGCATTTCCTCAGTAAAAGGTCTTACTTAGCTGTACTCAGGCCCATAAATGCTGTCCAGCCTTATCCCTCTCCTGCACAGGTGCTATAGTAGCTTTCTGCTCAGGTTCATGAGTTTCAAGCTGAGGACTGAAGGCACCTTGTGCCCAATTTTAATTTTTATTGCAAACATTGCTTGTTCAGGGAGGAAGAATGCACCAGTAACTGGGACACAGTTAGATCATCCCACATATGAATACAAGAGAGTATTTTTCTGTAATTCCTGCTGAAAAAGTTGCTTCCTATCTGGTGCTCATCACCACAGCACAATGACCAAGTTTCTCACAACCTCCAAGACACCACCATTACCTCTACGAGGTACAAAAGAGCCATTATCCTCATTTGGTAGCAGGGAACTGGGGTTCTACAAAGTTAACTGGTCCCACAAAGGCCAACAGTGCCAGCAGAGAGTGTGTACCTCTGCAGGTTCAGTCAGCATTCGCCTGGTCAAGCACCAGTCACACAACCATTGTAAAAGAGGCCACAGAACAGTAGCAATGCACAGATTTGGAAGCCATCCCTCTGCATTTCTAGTGATCAGCAAAATTTTCAGTGCAACAGTCATCTGAAAGACTTCTATCATTAGAGTGTATCATTCAGTGTACATACACTCTATCATTAGAGTGTATCATTAGAGTGTATCATTCAGCTATTACACATGCTGAATACCTGAATTATATTCAAAGTGGTAGATGTGTTTCAAACAACAATGCTAGTGTAAGTACCAAATGATTTTTTATGAGATTAAAAAAAAAAATGTTTTCATGGTTTTACCTAGAGGTAGTGCTGATGCCAGCGACTCTGGGAAAAGACAAGTTTGGGTTTATGTGACAAGCAAAACTTCCCCAATTAAACAGGCTGCTTTGTCAGAAAACGATGACCTGCTGAAATTATCCATGCAGTATCACTGGGTCATTCCAGTGATTTAATGAGACAAAACCAATGCCAATTACAAACACAAGCAGTTTGGAAGAAAATATAGCAGTCGAGCCTCCTGCAAATAGCTAATCCAGATGATTAAACCAGAAATCCACTAAAATAGATAACAACATCCCTTGTAACATATTTAAAAACTTCACAAAGAACTCAAAGTACATGAAAGGTGGCATTTACGTGTTCTATAGAGAGAATGAATATTCAAAAATGTGCTCATGATAGACAAAAGTGTTTAGGCTGTTTTCAGTAAGAATTAAGGGATCTTGACCACTTGAACACTCAGAAAGGTGAATGAAAAAAGCAATTTCAGTGACATGTTGTGAAGTATACTTCAAATAGATCAGGGGAAGTTTACCTAACCCACCAGTTATGGGTCAGATATTTGGTAACACCATTCTCATGCCTCTGATTGAGGAACCCACATTCCTTTCTGTCTTTTTTCCCTAATAGCAAGTGTCTGCTCCAGTCTCTAACAGGATACTGTCCTCTATGAGGCTTATTAAGCAAAATAACACTTCCCAGCCATACATGAAAAGGTAAATTTGTAATAGAATATGGCAGTTGAACACAAAATGACTTAGTGCAAGCACATTTAATACACTTTTTTACATAAATATTATACTTGAAAATATCATGCCTATTAGAATATTTATGTGCCATTAAGCACCATAAAATTTTCTTTCATTCTGGTTAGAAATTAGGGAGCAGGAAATAATTCTCTATACTGTTGAAAGGGATGGAAACTGTTGCCTGTATTCAGACAATAATCTCCTTTTCACATTCTTTTAAATAGGTCAGCATGTGTACTACTGGATATTTATAAACTTCATTAGTTGATTGCTTCTTTCCTCCCTCCCATATCAAGTTACACAAAGAACAAACAACAGCAGAAGAACTCACACAGGGCCAAGTTATTATTGATCATAATCATAACATTATAATGTTAACTCCATACATTTACTGCTGTACTAAATATTAGTAAAAGTTAACCCTAAGTTATTGGCATTATTAAAGAAATAGAATATTATATTTTTGTGTAAATTCCACCTTTTCATCCTACAAATATCAGTGCTTGTTAAATATTTGAATTTTACTGCATTAAAGGTTCTAAAGTTTAATGGTAATTAGTATAATCAGGTACAAAATGATTCAGTTCCCTGGACAGCAGTATTATAGAAGGAACCATGGCAAAATTCCAGTGACTGAGTCTGTAGTATAATTAGTATAAAACTCACATTTTTAGCATAATGTAATAATTATATAATCTGTTCAAGGTATTTTGCAAAGCACTACCTATAAAATTATTTTTGAAGTACCTTAACTTGACAAAAATAAGAGTTAAATTACATCATAATGATGATGTTAATGTTTGGGGGAGAATACAAATGACCTTTAGAAAAAGCCTGGTTAATTTGGTAGCAAAATTCAGAAATTAAAATGCTGTCTAATTTTCCTTAATATTTACTCCAACTCTGATTTTCTTCCCACCAGACTCATTTCAGTTTCAAACATTTGATAATGAACAGGCTATCAGTGAGAGGTAGTACTTCAGAAAGAAGAGCATGTCTATCTATTAACCAAATAAAAATGACTAAACAGTACACAATAATTAGCAGCCATTGATGCAAAATCTAATTTTAGATCCTTGATTCTGGAAAGCCTGACTAATAGTTATGATCTTACTCATATGAACAGCCCTCAGGGATCACTGAAACAACATAGTTAAGACCTTGCATGTTGAGAATCGTATCTTTCTGGACATCATTTGATTCCAAAGGTAAATTCAAAGATTCCCCAGTGCTTATCTCTTATTAAAAAGAAGATCTCAACAGATAATATTTTAATTAAAGCAGTATCATACAGTAGGTGTATTTAAGGCTTCTATCACGGTCTCTCAGTAGCGGTCCATTTAGGCTGGCCTTAGATAACAGTGGTTGTATAGGGAGCATTTTACAAGGACTAGAATTAACGAAGCCCTCATTTCTTATAGATTTGCATGCACATCATGGTTGACTGACCCAAGCTGCTCACGCTTGGTTCGGATTCAGGAAGAAGTTTTTCTAATAGTTGAGTCATTTGTTAAGTCTTTTTGCCTTGTGATTTCTTGCACTCTACCTGGTGTGAGAGCTCACACTGCCACCTTCGCTTGCTGGGGGCCATTTATACACAGTTGTCCATTTCCATGAAGCAACTCTGGACCATGCATGCAGTGACACTAGCTGGGAAAGACTGCATAGGGTACTCTGTCTGGTTTAGTGACATGTGCAGCTACCTGCTGTCAGTGTTATGACTGGAAACGTAACTAACAGCTTCCTTCTGCCCTACTCCCATCTTTAATCAATGTCCCTCAGCCTTGCTAAGGTTGTCCCCTTTGAGAATCAATACAGCACCTTTGAAGCCTACTCACTCCTAAAGCACATTAGAGTTCAGCCATGCCCCCCAAGTAGTCTTGAAAGGGAGAATCGTTACAAATTTATGATAAATGATGCACTGATCAAGGTTGTTCTTCATCATTTTGTATTTATGGGACCCATCTTTTTAATCTTTCTCAGAAGAGAGTTACATCATGGGAAGTTAAATAATCAGCTAATCTAAATGGAACTGCATCATGCAGATACTTTGTGTACCACTAACTGCCATCCCCAGCTAAAAAAAATTGACTAGGTGTGCATTGCTGATTAGTACTTAAAACAAACTAACCTGAACACTATCAGGTCTGTCAAGAGATGCATTTTTTATTAGTAAGTTTCACAGAACATTTATAAAATATGTAATCTAAACTGCAATTTATTTGATTGATAATTTGTTTGAGGAATTTTATTTATTTTTTTTTTTAATCTCCTGAAGAAGATTCACCAATTCAAATAAAGTGCGCTGTGCTTTTAATCAAATGCCAAGTTTAAACATCTCAGCTCAAGTCCTTTGGTGGAATGCATTTGGCAGTTCAGGGCATATCCAACTGAATAGAGCCATAAGAGTCTAGTAGAGGAAGAAAGCTCCCAAGTATGTTCTCCTGCTTCAAGGTTATCTCTTAGATTGCAGATTAAATGTTCATTTGCCTTGGCTTATATCAGGGAGTGCTGTCCTAGACTTAGAGAAGGACTTCTGTTCCCTCAAAGTGTAGACTATGCTATATTTAGGGCTTAAATCTTGAACAAAACTAGATACCTTGGGGGAGAAAGGAAAGAACTAGCCAGAATTTACATTCAGATACTTTCCTACCACTGCAACACTTCAGTCGAGTCTCACAGTAGAAATCTCTCATCCTTCCAGAGAAGGTTTATGTAAATCTTAATTACCACATCCCAGTTTCAATATTTACTGACACACTGTAAATCCATTGTGTACAAAGCAGACTAAGATCCAATAATATAGAGTCGTTGTTTAATTATATGTTTATTAGAGCAGTAAAACTAATAATCCCTAGTAAAATCTTTGAAAATTATCCAATCATGATAGAGTAATCACTCGCCTTTCAGTGCCGGGTAAAAGCACAGCAAACAGACATTGCTGTATTATAAAGCTGTATCAGGCACAGTTATACAGTCCCCAAAGCCCAATTCACACTGCCAGCCTCCTACAATCAGCATATTTAAAAACATGCATTAGAAAAGCAACTGAATAATTCAAGTTTTGATGCTTGTATCCATTTCATTTCAATGGGTCTCACTCACAGGGAACAGAATCTAGAAACTCATTTTATACACACAGCTCTGATCCAAAGCCAGCAGCTGTTAGGGGAGTCTTTCCTTCGTATCAGCTGTCCATGGATGAGGCCTCTCTGTGGCAATTCATCAGGTTTCTGGCAAGCGTTTTTTCATATATACAGAATATGTCCCTGTTCAGACAGTTAACATAAGGGCATTTTGCTTTTGCTTTTTGCAGGTTTACTGTACAGATGTCCTCTTGGTTACAAGTGTCCCACAATGCATGAGAGACTGCAAGCTGGTCATGTAAAAGTGAAAAATCTATTATTTATCACAGGCTCCCCTGTAATTTATTTCTAACAGGGAGGAGAACACTTAATACAATGTGCATGTACTTTTCCATGTGGAGACAAAGCATCAATGCCTCTTTATCCGCTTGTGAGTTAAGAAGCCATTCTTTAGCTTGTGGGATGTGGCTGTTGCTAAGACAACTGTGGTGCAGCCACTTACAATGTCCGTGATCATGCACCACAAGCTGTAATTTACCCACAGGTACCTCATTTATTAGAGCAGAGAAACAGCAGGACGGTTGCTGCACCATGTCCCACATAATGCAGGACAGTAGGGGTGGGTGTCACTACTTGCTCTGCGTCTAAACTGATGTTGCATTTGAAGGAAAACCAAATCCTGCAGTAAATGCTTTGTCAAAGCAAAGTGTAACCTCTCAGCTTGGGAACAGAAATGAAGGAAAGCCCTTGCACTTTGCAATTGCCTGAAATAAAATACAACTTTCTCCCTGGCAGTGTTCAAGGCCAGGTTGGATGAAGCCTTGGGTGTCATGGTTTAGTGTGAGGTGTCCCTGCTTATGGCAGGGGGTTGGAACTAAATAATCTTAAGGTCCTTTCCAACCCTAACTATTCTATGATTCTATGATTCTATGATTCTACATTACATTTGAAGAACTTTGTAGATTTTGGTGCATGCCTGTAATGATCTCATATGAGTGCTTCAGAGCCTGGGGAAAGAAAACCAGCACAGTCTGGGGCTTTAACAGTTGGTCACTCCATTGCATGGCAAGAAACAGCATTTGCATGCAGAGCAAACAGTACTACATCTAGTGTGTTCTACCACTTGGGAGGATGAGCTAGTATCAAAACTTCTTTGCCCTGCGGATGGTTTGCGCCATGCTGTTCACCACCACCACAGTGTCCAAACTTGTCAGGGGGAGCACTCCTGAAGTAAACCCTTGCTACTGCTAGTAGGGTTCTACAATGCAGAGTCAATTTGGCCATTGTACTTTTACATTTCTGTGCTGGCTAGCATACAAAATTGTTTGGGGAGCATTGCTAAAGCCTGTAAGTTATAATCATATGTCGAGACAAAAGTAAATGGTAAGTCAATTGTTAGATGTTCATAAGTTCAGAGAGAAAGGTGAGAGAGGCAATGCAAGATGCTAAGCAGAAAAGAGAAACAGAAGACCACATGAACGTAAACAGATTACTATTGTCCATCGGAGGAGCTATTAGGGCAGCAGCACCTCTATCTGAATCCAGTAAAGCACCTTGATAGATCTGAATTTCAGTTTTAAAAACTTTACAGCACTTGCAGTGCATAATGGTGTCACATCATCACTGCAATGATGCTGAGACATGCAGAAAAAGCTGCTTCTTGTCTTGTTTTATGTACCCAGTTTTAATAGACACGCACCTTGTGTTCAATAGCATGTCAGTACTGAGCAGTCATGTCTGCATTGCTACTGATAACAAGAATCAGTGAGGAAAGAACTGAAAGAAAACCATAGAAGATAACTATGACATGCCTGTCAAATATTCATTTTCTTGTACTTTCATTTCTCTCCAAGTGCCACACATTATCAAGACATTTGTAAGTACAGGTTCCTGCTCAGATTTTCATGTGGTCAACAACTAAGCCAGTCATGTCATGTGAACAATGGTTCATATCCTATGTACTGAATGTAGGTCTTTAAGATTCTTAGACCTCCTTGTTTTGTCATGTATTCATTCTGTGCATAACTATTTTAGTTTACTGCAATAAAATCCATTCTCCTTAAGGCATATTCTCTAATGAACAAATAAAAAATGTTATTTTGTTGGGAATGTGCTTAGGATCAATTTTAAAGATGTGTGAGTAGCTTTTTAAAGGCTTCTTATTTCAGCTATTTCTAGTTGCAACTAAACCATAAAAATGCTTTTAAATTATTCTTATTAAAGCATTTTGAGAGGTTTTAGCAATACTTCAATGTGCCATCAGTATAATGTTTTAAATAACACACCTAAAAATAGAACTGTTTCTAGAGATCATACAGGAAACATGCCGTAAGGGAAATATGCTTATGATAAAAGAGAGTTCCTATACATATTCTTAGCTTCATAAAGCCAATTGAGAGTCCTAGCTTAGCAACAGGAAAGTTAGGTACCTTAATCCTTGTTTATGTTGCTTTAAAATTGAACTGATGTTCCAAGCAGCTCATGTTTAAATGCTCCTGTTAAGCCCATGGATGTTCCTAAAGGTTCAGCACTTGGGGAGAATTCCTGTCTTGAAGGGTGCCAATTTCAAATGTAGCTTTTAGGTATTATTTTCCATACTTGGAATCACAATGGAATGCAGTATATCTGAACTCAAGTGAGTAGCCTGAATCTTCCTGCAGTGATTTACATCTTCTAGACTTCAACATGTATCTTAATATATCTTTTCATTCCCTGATTTCAGCTTCATAATGGAATTCCCCAAATTCCACTGAACTTCATGGGTTTGCTGAGCATGAAAAAATGCCAGAGCAGCAGGTGAGGTACACACGTATGTTCCACTAGAAGTCTTTCTCCTTCCTGCATCACTTGCCCTTCTCTGAAGAGACGTCCAATAGCTTAAACAAGTATATGTTAGGGCAACAGAAACAGACAGGCAAGTCTGTTGGGCTCCACAGAATCCCTGATTCTTATTTTTCATTGTAATAAGCAACTCAGTTCAAGAAAGAGAAAAACTATTTTTAGGTAGAGGAGAGTGGGTGTTTGACATTTTTTGAACTCCAACTGGAGATACCTACTTTAGTAATGCTTACTAGTGAATGAAGACTCAAGCATATTCACAGTATTTCTCACAAGCATATTCACAGTATTTCACCCAAAAGCATGCAATATGGCACATCATGATGTGAAACTATACCAAACACTGTCCAGAACACTTTTAAACACAGCCATTAAAAATGAATTTGCAATTGTTTAAGAGCATGGTCAAGTTCCCCTTGAAATACACTGGAAGAGTGAAAACCATATCAAGCACATGTATATGGTCCTTCTTCTTCCTGGTAATAGTACTTACAAATAAGCAATAGTCAGCTCAAGGTCTATCATAATGCCAAGAAAAAAAAAAATAAAATTTGCAAAAGGAATGTCTTGTGTGTGCCTGAGCTGGGAGCCCTTCTTAGGAAGAAAGAATGGAGGAATGACTGCTGCTTCTTCTTCTACCTGGCTGGACAGCTGAAGATGATGAATTTTGGCACAGGCAATATTAATGATAGACTGCTTCTGTAAAAAGACAAAAGCTGAGTCCCATCTGCACCTATCTTTTGAGATTACAGTATAGATTGCTCTCTTTTTCCTGAAGGAGGAACAACAAAAAAATCCCTCTAAATTCACTTAGACATGTGTGTTCAGCTTTCTATACATCACTCTGATTTTATTTCTTTTTAATTTTAAGCACAGTGTGTCATTTCTATTTATCAACAACTTGACTTCCCAGCTAAGGTATTACATTTAAAAATCCATTCAAGAGTATATTACGTAATTCAGTTTGACAAAACATGATGCATTAAGATATTCCATTAAATCCTTACAAGCACCTTGTCTGTCAGTACTGAGCATTATGCTGGTGCATCCTGACTTCCCGTCATCTTCTACTCAGAAAGGAAAGACTTAATTGCAGCACAGAAGAGCAAGGTCCACTAATTTGATTCCTTTCTTACTGACTTGTTCTTTGGTTTAAAACACTTTAAAGAGCAGGTGCTTTGTTTTGAGACCTGAATCACACTTTCTTCTTCGAAAGGCAACCCCTGTTAATCTTAATACATGTGAAAGGGGTCATGAAAATTCATATCTGGTTGAATCCATATAGGGTGATATTTATCTCTGTTGGGTCCACTGCTAAAGTGCTCAATACAAAAGTAAAAAGATGTTATAAATGTTCATAAAGGCTGGGCCAGGGGCATTTGGAAATAAAATGAGATTAAATGGGAGTAAAGAGCACCCAAAAGTGCAAGACTTCTTTATATAATTATACAGATTAAGATTATGTATATACAGATTTTATTTGAAGGGATGTATGTATAAATAGTAAGTCAATAATTCAAGGAGGAAAGAGATAGCAAGGAGTTCAGGGAACTAATAGGCACCAAGGAAAATTCATCTCCCAAGACTAAAGCTCAAACTTCTAAAGACATGCAAATTTACAAAATTTGGCATCTTATATGTTCCAGTCTTCTGTGTAAATACAAAACCTATTTACTGACAGAAAGGATTCTTTAAATGTAGACATGATTGTAAGTTTATTATTCATGGCATTTGTTTAAAAAAGGCAACATTGGTAACACTGGTGTGCCTTGATGGAAGAAAGGAAAGAGTGACTATGAAGATCTCTTTTCAAGTAAGTGTCTTTGGTGAAACTTTATCACTAACAAAATCCAGATCATCAAAGTGCTTGCTATGGGTCTGAAATGTCCCAGATAAAACCAGATTAGCTTAATTGGAAATCCCTTAACACAGTTAAGGATCTTTATAGTTCAGTAAATCACTCCACTAATGGAGGAAATGTAACAAAACTGACCTAAATAACTGTCACCAGTGAACTTTCAAAAGGCACTAATTTTTAAAATGCTTTAATTAAAAACAAATATAAAGTATTCCTACAGAGAAGTTGTGGGATTCTTTATATCTGACATGCTTTCACTAATGAGGAAAGATAATAGAGTTAATTTTGATAATAGTTCTTGTCACCTAACATTATTAAATTGGACCAGCTTTCAAGGAGCTCATAAGCAATCTATGGAAACTGAATTAAAAGGTTCATGTACTGAATTGTAAGTAGTACAAAATTTGGGAGCAGAGACACAGAGAACATTTCTGGTTCCTTTTATTATTTACGATGTAAAATATGTACCTTGAATTACTCATTAACAATTTATATTTGACACAATATTACTTTCCACGTAACAAATAAAATGGCAGCAAAAGCACAATAATAGAAGAAATCGATTTTATATGTTTGTATGAAGGACATACACATTAGAGTCTTGTGCTTGAGAAACATTTAACAAGTCTATGCTCGTAACATCCAAAAGGTTACTTTTTCCAATTAGCAAACAAAAAAATACTAGGTATTTGTTCAAATAAAGGACAATATTTTTAATAGTTACACCTTTAAAAATTAGTTTCTTTAATATTTACCATCAGTAGTATGGGAACTTGCTAGTATTTCCTGAATTTAGATATGAAATCCTGAAAAAATAAATTAAAGGCAAATAGGTGAGATTTTCCTAATATTCTCAGTGCAGACTGCACAATGATGATTTAGGCATATAAAGAAGTTGTCATGTGATATGAAAACTGTTTCTGAAGTTGTTATTCTCTCCTATTTCTGAAGTTTCTATGTAATTGATGAAAAGGTTTAACTTATTTTTGTGATGTGGTCTCCTTTTGTTATCTTATCAACTAGGTAAGCATTTTAACAGGAGCATATTGCCATGTGTTTCATGAAATAACATTAGAATATAAGAACAGCTGACATATTGCACATAAGCATCATTCATTAGCATACAGAAAAGGAAAATCCAGCCACAGAGCTGCAATTTTGTTTATTACAGATTCAACAGATTTCTGTTTTACTTCCAAAGATTCCATGACAGGCTTTGTTATTAGTCAAATTCTCTTCTCTCCTGTCCCCAAAAGTAGCTGATGCCAACAGGCTTGCCATGTTCCATCCATCCCCAAAACTATCTAGCTTCCCTACCATGCCCTGGCCCACACAGACTTTACATTTCATCCAACCAAGTTTGGGAATGCCACAAAAAGCTATAACCAGGACAGTTCTGTACAAAACTGAATTTTGTTATTAGAGCTTTGTGCAACTGTAAGAACATAAACTCCCATAATGTGCATACAGCTTTATAATTTTTCTTAAACTGATTTAAAACCAGCTCATTTTCACCTGCTGTGACACTACACAATGTGGCAATACACAATTGACAATGTGTATTGTCATGTTATCCTGCTCCCATCTTGCATATATTTTGGTGAGGGTTTTATGTAACAAATTCTGTGCCCTTATCTTTATATTTTCCCTTATCCTACTCTTTTTCTTTCTCCCACCCAAAAAGTGTACAGTTTAGTTTATTCATAGCAGAAAAATATGACTGAATGGAATTCTATGAGGTTTTTAATTTCTGGTTTGGGTTTTATTTTGTTATTTGAAGAGGGACACCTATGAAGCCTTACAAACTTTGACATTGTCACTTTAAGACCTGTAAGTGAACTGGTTGCCTTGCAAACAGCATATATGGCTGTTTTTGACAAAAATGGACATAGTCAGCAAACACAGTCAACTGAAAATGAAAACAGTCTCTGAAGGGCATTAGTTATGAAAAGAGAGCAATTTCAAACATCAGGAGGCAGAAGAAAGAGTGCTGTCAAGGTACCTGTGGAAAGGCGTGATCTATAGTACGTTCATTTAGTAAAGCCCAGTACCCTACTGCTCCTCAAGTGAAAAATTCAGACATTAAAAAGTAGAGGCCTGGCACACAAGCAACTTTCAGAATGAAAAGAGTGGTTTTCAAAGAAAATTATTGAAAAGCAAAGCACTAAATAGCTGGATTCCATCTCAATGGTCTTGCACTCTACTGCAAAGCATCCAAACAGTAACAGATTGCCCAGTATTCAAACCACAGGACTGTATATACAAACATCTGAGGATACCAGTTTTGTAGAGCTCTTGGAGAGGAGAAATACAATCAGATGGTGATTAAATCATTTCTAGTGACTTGATAAGCAATAAAAATGATGCAGGAGAGACAGTGATAAGTGATTAAATGAAAAGGTGTCAGATACAGCACCGAGTGTATGAGAGAATAAGGAATTTAAGCATTCACCAAGTATTTTAACTCTCTCCCGAGATGCATGCCCCTATCAAACAATGCCTGCAGCGTGACTCCCCAAAATTTAGCCTACAGTTCAACCTCAGAGCAAATCGGCTCACTGTGGTTTAAAAAAGAAATGGAAAACACTTTTCTCCCTATGCTGCAAGTGATAAAATTTACCCATAATGTGAATCATTTGACATTGCTCAGCCAAGCATTTCATTGATAGGATAAGGAAAAATGTTTCTATTTAAGCAATGATTTTATAAGTTGTTACCAAAATTATGATTAATTTTTTTACAAGAAAACAAACAGCACTCTGAAGACAGAAATATTTTGTAACTGTGTCAAATACTGTACATTGTTAAGGTAGGAGACACCAAGCAACGAGCGTGCCAGGAAGGGAATGTGATCTAGGAGTGGCAGCCGGGCACAGCTTATGTTCTTCGGGAGAAGTTCCTGTGCTCCCGCTTGCCCTGAATGACAGCCCTGTGGAATGAACACCTGAAAAGCCACAACTACAGAACTGCAGAAAGGGGGGAAAAAGGCTCTATGATGCCACAGAAAGTGCAAGGAACTACACCCCAGATTGAAAGCTCTCAGCCACCACCAGCCCTACTTTGCTCTGTTTTTACTGGAATCCAACCTTCTGCTCAAGTAAATATAGTAAAAGAACCATAAAGACACAAATGGCAAACCATACAAACAGGTTCACCTGAAAACAAAACCCTCTTTGTATGTTCTAATTACCAAGTCAAGTGTAATTTATACTCCAAGCACATGTAGCTTTCTGAAATAATACTTTCAGGATGTCTCATTCTTTGTCTGACAGAATCATAGAATAGTTAGGTTTGGAAAGGACCTTAAGATCATCTAGTTCCAAACCCCCTGCCATAAGCAGGGACACCTCACACTAAGCCATGTCACTCAAGTCTCTGTCCAGCCTGACCTTGAACACTGACAGGGATGAAGTATTCACAACTTCCCTGGGCAGACCATTCCAGTGCCTCACCACCCTAACAGGAAAGAACTTCCTCCTTATATCCACTCTAAACCTCCCCTGTTTAAGTTTTACCTCATTACCCCTTGTCCTGTCACTACAGTCCCTAAGGAAGAGTCCCTTCCCAGCATCCCTATAGGCCCCCTTCAGATACTGGAAGGCTCCTATGAGGCCTCCACACAGCCTTCTCTTCTCCAGGCTGAACAGCTCCAACTTTCTCAGCCTGTCTTTGTATAGGAGATGCTCCAGTTCCCTGATCATCCTCATGGCCCTCCTCTGGACTTGTTCCAACAAAATCTTTTTCCTTCTTTCCCAAGATGCTACATGGTCATACAGAGGCCAAGTTTTGAAAAACACTCAGAAAAAATGCTTGAATCTGCATAAGTCATGTTTACAAAGAATTTAAAAACTGTCACAATTTGTAATACTGCAAGATGAGAAACTTCTGGGTATTAAAAAACCAACAACAACGAAAAACAAACAACATCAACAACCTGCCCTCCCCCCCAAAAAAAAAAACAAAACCAAAACACCAAAAAACCACATAACCAAATAAAATAAGTGGCTGTATACCTGATGCCCCAAAAAACCACACCTACTGCAAAGCAAATTGAGGCCACAGGAAGCACTTCTGCCAGCTTTTGTGGGTTTTAATGCCAGCTGTTGTAGCTCTGCAGCATTTCATGCAAAGTTGTAGATGGAATAGAAATCATTAGCCAGTATAACATCATTTGATTGGTTATATTTCATGTTTAATTGTCATTATATTTCCCACTTAAGGATAATGTATTTTTACCTTTCCTCTACAGTTCATTACAAAAAAGCATTCAACAATGTGTTGTATTAATGGCACTGATTTTACCAGTTCAGACTGCTTTTATGAAAGGCCTATTTTTAATTTCAGACGAGGGTAGACATTAGACTACAGGAGGCTCAAAAGCTTTCATGACAATGGTCATTAAAGGTGTCAGGTTGATACAATTAGTAACTGATATGCTGTATTTATAAAAGATGCAGCTGAGAAAACAAACTGAGAAAACCTTCCTATGCCATAAACCATTCCCCAGTTGCCATTCAAACCAGCCACTGCAGAGGCGACGGAAGGTGAGCAAGTCTATTCTGCTCTATCAAAACTCAAATTTTGAGAAACAAAAAAGCAACCAGGATATGTCTCAGCAATACCTGCATAATAAGGTCTTAATTGGGCATATGCTGTCGATTTTTGATTCCATGTGATCTTTTTTTACTATAGACACGAATTACATCAGTGACATTATAGTTTCAATTTACACCTTCTGAAGCAATTAATGTTGCTCAGTTTTTATCTAAGTGAAACTATACAAACACATTCTTGAAATACAGATGAGAAAAACTGATCTCCCTTATACAACCAAACCCATGTATTGCTAAGAGGGCATTTCAGACTACAGCAGGTACCCTCAGCAGATGGTAAGTCACTAACAGCTTCAGCTGTTCTAAATTAAATAAATCAAGATAGCACTTGTTCCAAGCGAGTGGGTGGTTAATCACATTCACCCTTTGTATTGTTGACAGATAATGTTGATTTTGGTAATAAGAAAACCGATAATTTTTCAGAAGATGGAAATGTACTTTAAATGCAGAACAAAAGGTCAATTTTACACTTATAATCAACTCATTCTCCTATCAAACCACATTTGAAATTAAAATTAAAAAAAAAAAATCAATTTAAAAGGTAGAAAAATCTGGGGTTTTCCACAGTGAAGGCCAGGAAATAATTTGTTAAAAGTTTGTGTGCAACTGAGTCTTTGTTTTACTCAGAACCACAGCATAGATTATCATCTCTGATTTCAAACTTTCAGGCATGCCAATCCATGATGTTCAATTACCATATGAAACATCATGGCGCTCATTTGTACACATCTATTTCATTACTCACATATTAATTATAGAAATTTGAACATAATCCTTCATACTTCAGCTTACATTAGATGCCTTCATATACAGAAAGTTTCAATAAATCCAAAATTAAAAAAAAAAAAAAACAACAGTATTTTGTTGTTCATATGTTCACACACATCAAAAATGAAGCTATGAAGGTATGGAAGTCTTTAGCCTGACTTAGGTCCTTGAACTGTCAAAGGAATATGTTTCATGACCAATAGCATTAGAAGAACATTAGAAGCAGACTACTCACTGTTATTCAGAATTCTCTTAATTAGGTTTTTCTCAAGGACAGCAATTCTGTTTCATGATACTGACAAAAGCTGCTGCTTGACCATTATCGAATATTCTGCTTATTGGCGACATTTGGTCAGTATTAAGAAGTAATGTGGTGTTTTACCAGGTGTTGATTAGGCATGAAATGTTCATCTCTGATCTTTTATCAAATAAGCTACCATAAAAGGACTAAAAAAATACAAAACAAAGACCATATGACTGTGGCTATATTATGAACTTGTTTCAACTGATGCCTTATTTTACCTTTTTAGATTTACAAACTGCCCATGAATTCTTTCTACCACATATGAACATGCTACATCCAAAGCTCCATGGAATAAATTGCTTTCCTGTTAAGGAGATAATGGGGTTCACTGTGGTGTCTCAATGAAGAGAATTCTTGCATACTAATTTTATGCTTTCCAATTAAGGCTCGATTATGGCTCTAGGAGGCTGGCCTGGACTCAGGTTGAATAGCAAAGAATTGGAATTGCCGAGGTCAGGGACATTCAGCCTTCTAGGTTATAAGCGGCCTTAACATCTCCCTGATGCGTACTTGCTAGAGCAGTTATGCTGCAGGTAGGGCAGATGTAGTACAGATGTACAGCACGCACTCCTGAGACAGTCCTAAGCTGCTGCCAAACTTACATTATCTTCACTCACCCTGAAGATTGAACCCAGCTCCAGCATCACTGTGACCGCCAGTCCTTTCTCACAAGTTGAACTCCTGGGCACCTGGAGTAAAAACCAAACTCTCAACCTTTGAGATGGGTCTACAGGGAGGTGAAGTAACCTCATACTTACACAGGCAAAGGGGGGAGTGGGGGAGGGGAATGGGGGGACGGACAACAAAACCTTATACCTTTCCAGTGATACTATTTTAGCAACTAAACATTTTGTGTAAGAGACCACAAATAATGCAACACGCTCAGGAAAAAAAGACCAAGTAATCTGTTTCCTGTCACTTCGCTGTAACGATCTTAAACACTTCATACGTTGCTGAAGGACTGCACAAAAGAACACATCTGCTTTGTGTTGAGAATATTATATGTCTATACTGGAGACAAGGTCAGACACTGAAGTAAACCTTCCAAGGACTTCACTGGTTTGGAAATGTGTCCCAGGGCATCAGGTAACTGAAGCCAACAATAACCTTGGTACCAGAAGAAGGCTAATGTTTTCACAAGGATGAACTAACTGTTCCTGAACAAATTCTCCTATGTATTAAGGCACAAGTAGGCACTGATACAGAATCAGCCACTTATGTCTTCAGCTCCAAACTGTTTTCCCCAAGTGGACAGATTTATAGAGGCCAATACAGAATGTCACTGACCTCTTACATTTGAGGTCTTGTTCTTCCAGCAGCACTGAACATTACTGCTGGAGGACATAGGCACATATGTATTGAGTGTGTACAGACACACAAGGGCACATCTATATGCATTTGCCACATTTGGTGTTACTGAGCCACAGAACAGAGGTCTGCTAATCCACATTTATATGCCTGTTAACCTTTCCAGTGCCAGTGAATACATTTACTTATCTATGTGATGCTAAGGAGAGCCCTCAGAGATAACAGCATGTATTCCCCCAGCTCTCTCTATATCCACAGCTCTCCGTGTGCCTCTGCAGCTACCACGATAGTCATCATTACTGAATGTCTGACCAGCCTCCTGTCCCCTCAAAACTCGTTCCCTCCCATGGACAGTTATTTCAGAAAAATGCAGAAAATACTGTAGCATGAGAAAAAGAAAAAATAGAGCTGGTAGGGTTACAAGGGTTAGATGGGTTTATTAGACTGGGAACAAAATTAGGTTTCCTGTTACGAAAGAGTGAAGAGGCATGTTTCTGACCTTCATTTTAGCCCCTTCTGGAAAGGCTGTAATGGGTTTGGAGGAAAATGCCTACCTCAAAGTGTTTCCTACTGCTTCAGTTGAAATTTCACCAGGTAGCCTGGAATTATGCTAGAGAGACCTGACACATTTAGGGTGTTTTTTTATGTTATAAATAAATAATATTATGAGAGAAAAATGCAAACTGAAACGTCTGTGTTTACAGTGCATGCGTAAGAATTTGTGGGCAGAAATGGAGAAACTGTCAAAGCATGGCAACACAGATACACTTCTCTTGCTGTGACACCTTTCTTCATTTTCTGAGCATGATAGGGGAGGAAAAGAAGCACAGGCAGAGAAAACACACTAGTTAGTTATTACAGCTACAGTTCCAGTATGAATGAAATACAATGAAAATGTAAGCACCCAGGAACAGTATATTTGTTTTGTCACCACATTAGTGTAACATAAAATGAGTACAAACTGTATCATTGTCATGTAACTAAAACTTGTATCTGCTACAACAGATTCAAAGGTTATCTTGGCCTCTAACACTCCCATAGCCCAGGAATACGTTTTAATTAATCCTTATTCTAAGTCTCTACGTGGAAAAAAAAATGGAGCAGTTTAATTCCACTACTAAAAGATAGCTCATAACACTGCAGTTTCTCGCTGTGCTTTGTTTTGCTGTGAATCCAAGGGTATTCACACCTTCTGATACGCCACCTCTTTCTTCCTTGAATACACAGAAAGCCTAGTTTCTAATGAAAATACTTAAATTGGCTGCCTAAAGAGAGACACACACAAAAGAAATAAATCTAAAATCCAGAACTCATAGTTCTGTGGCTAACTTGCATCTCTGGGAGTAGTACAGCAAGCATATAAATATCCAAAAGCAAGAAGTAATATGAGTCCCCAGACTATGAATAAACAATATAGATTTTCCTCAAATCTCCATACCCATGCTGTAACTTTTGCAGTCTAGATATTAAGTTTTTCTTTCAAGTTTTTAAACTTTCTGGAACAGACCTTTGCTCAGTGCCACATGGAGCTCCCAAAGGCACAACCTCCAACAATCCTTGCAAGAAGGTCCAGCTGAAGGTTAGGATGCAGTTTGGTGTGGGCAGTCAGTAACTGCAGTTTTAATTTCCTTTGCTGCTGTATTTACATGCTACAAAATAACTGACTGTGGACTGGATTCTCAAAAACATCTTATTGACTTTCAAGTCAATGGTACTTATGGGCTTAAACTACTTAAGTGCTTTTGGAAATCCAGCACAAGTCTGTAAATCAGATTTGTTCTGTCCAGTTTGCCCAAGAGGCAGCACTTTCAAGTTTTCTTCCAATTCCCAGAATCAGTATGCACCACAACCAGTTTCTTTATTCCTAAATACTCACATGTCACATACAGAAATGAAAACTGCCTGAATGAAGAAACCTGTAATACTTCAAACTTCAGAAACTTATGCTTCAGTTATGACATATGACTACTTTACATGGTTTTGCTAAAAATAAAAATTAGAAACAAATCTTTATGGAATAAAGAAACATTTAAAACAATACATTACACTCCAAATAATTTGCCTTCCCTTGCTAGGAGGAAAACAACACTAACTGGAGGCACACAGAGTAATTCCCATCCTTGCTAAGTACTTGAATTTCAGTTATAATCTGTTGCTGTGGCAGAGTGTGTCTGCTCACTAGATGTTCAGGTAAGATGTTTTTGGACCCTGGCGGGTCTGGTTTGTTTGAAATGTCATTTCCATATCATTTTAAAAAGCCTGATCTGACCTTGCTGTTCCAGTGAGTCACCTGTGCCAAACTACAGCAAAACCAGAGCCACACAGGGAAACTGCTCTGTTTGTATGCAACTACCCTGCTGAGGGAGTAATGACTGCAGTGCCAGAACCAAGGTTGTTAGCAGTGTGCAGTGGCACAGCAATTGCTCTCTTCATGTCCCATATGGTGGCAACACCATCCCAGCCACCAGTGTGCAGAACTCCCCAGCACCTAGCATGGCTTTAGCAATACAAGACATGAGTCAAATTACATAGAATTGTAAAGTCATAGAATAGTCCAGATTGAAACAAGGTTGGACATAAGAAGGAAGTTTTTTACTCAAAGGGTGGTGAAGCACTGGAATGGGTTGCCCAGGGAAGTTGTGAGTGTTCCATCACTGGCAGTGTTCAAGGCCATGTTGGACAGAGCCTTGGGTGACACGGTTTAGTGCAAGGTGTCCCTGCCCATGGCAGGAGGGTTGGAATTTAAGTTCCTTTCCAACCCTAACTATTCTATGATTCTATGAAAGGGATCTTAAAGCTCATCCAGTTCCAGCTCTCTGCCACAGGCAGGGACATCTTCCAACAGACCAGGTTGTTCCAAGCCCCATCCAACCTGGCCTTGAACACTGCCAGGGACAAGGCAGCCACAGCTTCTCTGGGCACCCTGTGCCAGTGTCTCAACACCCTCTTCCTAATATTAGATATTTCTTCCTAATATTTAATCTAAATCTCCCCTCTTTCAGCTTAAACCAGTTCCCCCTTGTCCTATTATTACATGCACTTGTCAAAAGACCATCTCCAGATTTCTTGTCAGCCCCTTTAGGCACTGGAAGCAGCTCTAAGTTCTCTCCAGAGCCTTCTCTTCTCCAGGCTTAGCAAACATTCATTCAGTTTTATGGGCTATCACTCTTTCTGATTCAGAAGGATTCCTACATAAAAGCAATGTGTGTGCAGCTGGATACACTCTTCCAAAGACCCTGGCTGCACACTGTCCTGTAGACAAAGGATAGAATAATTTTGTTTTCTATCACACTTGTTTCATCCAATACACCTGCACTTGCACCATTGTATTTGCCTTAATCTGGGCTAAAATGCTTAGTTTTCTGCATTTCTAAAATCAGCAGCATCATCAGGCAGCAGGTGATACAGCTTTTAGAGCTCTTTCATTCATTAGCATCTCTATTTGGCTTTACAACTGGCATTTATATGTTCACAGCTATTTTTTCCTACAGCAAACATACTTTTTTTTCTGAATTTAGGTTGCCTCTGGCCTCACAACTTAACTTTCTCACGTATTTCAACATTTACTTTCTCTAAAGATTTTCTGACTGCATATAGAGATGGTTGTGCCAAGGACAGCATGATGTAGGCAACCTACACTCAGGCAGTTCCCACCTGCTGGAAAAAAACCTCTTGGTCTCCAGACACTTGGAGCAAAGTTGCTCTTATTCATCTGAGAGGTCAGGAATCTACTTGAGCTGTGCCAGAAGCACATCTAATTCTAATCTCTGTGCTAAAATAATGCAACATTTTCATGAACTTCCAAAGAAGACAAAAGTATAGTCAGAATTCATTCAAAGCTTTCATAGTGCCAAAAGTAGCAGAGAAGTAGAGCAAAGAATTGCAATTCCTGCCAGCTTTCGTCAGCTAGAAATACTGGTCATGAAATGCAATTGGCAGGATGAGAGGAATCCAGATGAGTTCAGAAATTGCCAAGACAGATAACTAAATAATTGCCAAAAAGATACCTACCGCAGCACTGCCTTACCCTCTGTTCTCAGAGTGCTTGCACACATCTCTTATCAAAGCAGCCTGGCTAAAATGCATGCAGCTATTTGGGAACTTAAGTACAAAATCCATTAAAAGAATCAGGCTTAAAAATGCCCTTTTAAAATTGGACTAAAACATGCACGATTAAGGCTTACATCAGAATTCCTACTCCTCCTATCAAACAAAACAGGAATTACATTCACTAAGCAAATTACAGGATTGTAAATGGAAAGTGATAACTGCAATTATATATGGCAGAAAACAAGCTTACAAATGCAAATATGAATATTATGTGAGGCTTCCTTTGTATTTCCTGCCCACCTTTTCCTTGTTATAAAAAAGCTGTTACTGGCAGATGAAATTAAGAACGAGATGCTTTGAATGCTTTTAGTCTACCACTTTGCTTTACACTGAAGAGCTGACAGTGAAGGTAACTCCCTTCTAATAACTCTGCAACATAATTCCTGAGTACTAGTTCTGTAATAAAAAAAACGGTGGGTACTTCCCAAATGAAGTCTGACAGACCTTAGAATTGCAATGGCATTTTAAATACCAGCTGACAAAGTCTGTCTGCTGCATGTGAACTTCAGGGAGACATAAACTTGTATTTTCTTCAGTTACAATTTGTGGATATCTAAAATCAAGTCCACAATGCTAGGATAGCTGCTAGCACTATTACCACTAGCTTCTTGCTTTTGTACAATGGAATAGTTTCTATCCATGGCATTCAAAGCCCTTGGGAAGATGCCAGTCGGGTAGGAGCCCAACTGCCTGTCTGCCGACACTGGTCCACAAGAGAAAATAGAAGGAGCAACTTCTGCCTGCCTTTGAAAGCATCTATTGCTTTCTGTTAACTGCATAGAGAACCTTGGCATGGACATGGAGGCCTGCTGCACTGACTGTCTAAAATGCATGAATGTGTGAAGGGGATACCTATGCTGGGGCAGGCAACACTTCTGCAGTACTGCATCTTGCCTTTTCAAAAAGGTTAAGTAAAACGAATACTGTTAAATGCCATCACACAGGAAATTCCTGTAAGAGGTAGGAATAGATTCTGGGAGTTCTGACTCTTGAAACCAACTAAGCTGTCCTTTTACATCATCTGCATTCAGTTCTCCTTTGACCACTAAGCAAGCCACATTGTGTTGAGTTACCCAAATTTTAAGAAGGGCATGAGATGTTCCTCTGGTAGACCTAGACCCCTCCATAACAACTTCCACATACAACCTGAATCTGCAATGCCAGAGTCTGTTACAGTGCCAAGCTCACTATCAGATACATTCATGAGCCAGGCAAGTCCCTAGAGCCATGCAGTCCTAAGGCTGACACTGTAGTTTTCAGCAGCTGTCACGAATACAGAACTTTTTCCCTTTGTTATGAGACTGTTGCATTAAAGCATGATACAATTTATATCTGCACGAAGTCAGCAGTGTAACTGTGTGTTGTGTCACTAGAGGAACAGGCTGCCATGTATGCCTGCCTGTGGATATCATCAGAATATCATGGCTCACGAGACGGCATTCCCTCCTACACTGACTGTTCTACACTTCATGCTCTGATGGAAAATTGACACAAAACTCATGTTCATCATAAATCCTCAAACACCAGCTTATTAGTATTATGCTAGAAAGATGTTCTCACTTACTGAAGGTATCCAAGGATGGATATTATGTAGACTCTTTCTGACAGCAACCAGTGAAAATGTTCAGAACTATGGCTGCAGAAATGAATATCCACAATAGGTATGGCAGCTGTTGAATGAGAACCATCCTGTGTTGGCCACAAACTGTTTGAAGAAAGGGAAATTAGCAGGGATAAGCCAGTTAAGGATACAGCAGTGACACAACCATATCTGCATACAAATCAGCTTGCCATAACCCTGGCAGGCTCCCTTCCCTTCCGTATCTGACAAGCTCTCACTCCTAGCATGAACAAGGAAATATCTTATCAATTATATTTATCCTTAAAACAATATTAGAAAATATCATGTGCCAAGACTGCAGCAAAGAGATGAGATCTCCTGAATATTCCTCAGCAGAAAATAACATTTCTGGAGGTAACAAAGTGCAGTGTTCACATATTTCAAGCATCATGGTACAGAATATAACAAATCAGATAGTATGGTAATTGACTAAGACTGCAAATCAAACTGAGCTCAGAAAACTTTAACTGCACTTTTTAGTTTCTTCCACAGATTTGAGAATTCAGAAGACAATGTTCCTCCCACCAAGAACAATTTTTGCAAAGATCCCTTATTTTTGTTGGAAAGCAAATCCCTTATGTAGGTAGAAAAGCCTTACTTGAGAAAGGCATCTACAATGTATTTCATTTAATCAGATCTATTTTTCAGTCTATATATTTGAATACATGAATTAGTGCAGACACTGTCAAATCCATCAACATTCAAGAAAATGATAAAATTTGCCATTTAATTTAATTTTGATTATTTCACATATCTTCCACCTTGTATATTTATCAATCTCTCAGCAGCTGCAGGAATCTACAGGCTCTGGAAGCAGTTCAGCTGGTACCAAAGACGCAGTTTGCACTGCAGCGTTTTAACACTCTGGCTTCAACTTGCAGAAATGTATGTGATCCTAACAGCTACCTAAATACTGGAGGTGTCAGTGTCATGGTGAATGTGAAGCCAAAGTGTTTTTGTATATAACACCTTTTTTTAACTCTGAAGTTTCACACTCACAATCCAGAGCCCTTCTTGTTAATCTTTCAGTTTTTAAGAAATTTAAAGTCTGGAGATTTTCAGGCTTGTTAGCACACTGTTCCTGAGCAGGTGAAGCTTGACTTGCAACATAAACCTGGACTCATGGCTATGAGAATGAGTGGTCTTTTGCTGGCCAGAAGCTCATGTGGTGACCAGTAATATAAATGTACAGTGTATCCCACCAGCTATTGAAATTTCACATCATCAAAGATGTCTTGAAACTGGAGAAAGAAAAGACCTGCATGGTTATCTAAACTACCATCCTCAAAACACTGGACTATTCTTGGCAGCATTGTTTTGAAAAGCAAGTTTTGAAGTAGCAAAGTGATTATTTTCAGCACTTCCCTTGCAGCAGAGACAGGATCATCCCCGGCAAGCAGCATAGAAATATCATGGTCCTTCATATTGGTATAATCTGGAGAGCAGAGACAGCCCTGTCAGCTACACTCATGCTAGGGATGTCCCTGCACTACAGTGCCAGAGGATGGCACAAGCACAGGAACCTAATATTTTCCACAGCATCAGTGAAATTTTAGCCAATGTAAATCCAAAGATGCTGTATTAATTGCCATTCCATTAGGGGTTTTAACAGGTTCTGAGTGGAAAACAAGGAGAGAAGAGAAAAATATTCATATAATGGGAAATCAACTCCAGAAAATCTTCCAGTATGGTAACTGCTAACCAACTGATCATGTGTTTGCCTTCTAAGATTATTCTTTGCAACCACACACATTTTTTAGAGACTTTCTGGTGTGCCACAGGTTCCCTAAGGTAACAGTATAAAATTAATATATTAGAATTTTCAGCCACTGAAAGCAGAAAGAAAGAAGTAGAGGTGCAGGTGCATTTCAGACCACAATGCCCAAGTCTATCTTTTTAACTTTAGCACCGCTCAGATCAAGCCTTTACTTTTTTCTTGAAGTATGGTAGGTGGCCACTTTAATCACTACCCGCTTGTGACATTCCTTTGTGCATTCACAGTATTGTTCCCTAATACAAATACAGAGGAAATTGTAGCTTAAAAATAAATGAACATTGTGCAACATGGGGAGCTGATGTCAAAGTAGACTGAATAGGTTTTTATCTAATACTGAAGTCTGTGCTTCCTAAAGCTCCCAGCATAGTAATTCAATGGCAAATTAACATAAAGTAGACTCATAACAAACTTTGAAAATGAGCATTATATGCCCTCCACCAGGCAGACAAAAGAAATATCTTGCTGTAATATGTGAGATTTTCCAGCTCTGATACCCTGGTGAGAAATAAAAAATCCTCACATACCCACCAAGTAGTATCATAGCTTAGCCATAGCACACATAAGCGTGCAAGAAACAAATATCTCTGGCAGGGGGTGAGCTTTAGAAGAAAAAGGAACAAGATTGACTCAGAGTTGGAAAACATGCAGCACTGTTTCAAAAGCAGGAAATGTGTTTGTAATCCAGCAGTGCAAACCTATGAAGAGAGTGTGGCACAGGTACAGCCACCTGATCAAGGCATCCAGGCTCAGGAAAGTGTTAATGGTTGCCCTGGTTGAGAGAACGCTGTGGAGCTGAAAACACTTGAACTAACTTAGTAGGTAAAAAAGCAAAACTACCAGGCAAGGGAAAAACATTACCTTCCACCTCTTCAGATGATAAACAGGAGTTCTGCAGTATGGCATTAATATAATTTACACTACTGCAAACAAACTCCAGTCCAGTCTCCTTTCAAGCCCCCTGCTCATGGAATCCGAAGACTTACTGAGCCCTTGGTTTCTGAAATCAGAGAAAAATCCTGCTTTGGAATATAGTCTTTTCCATAGCTCCCTAATTTTGCATGTGCTTTTGCAGTCAGCAGTGTTTGCAGCGCCCACCCATGCCATCCACAGGTTTCAGTATATCTACTTCTTCTTCACACATCATTGGTTGATAGAATAAGCAGGATTAAGTTAAGACTGATCTCTGAAGAACATCATTAGTAATTTCCACCTGATATTCCTTTTAATAGGATCTGTTGCAATCCTCTCTTTAGTTTGTTCCTTCTGCATATTACAATCCTTGCATTGATCGATTTGTGTTTCTTCAAAAGGAGAAACTGCATAAGTATCACACTATCTGTAAATATTTCTCATTCTAGTTTTTTATGGCGAGCTTGTTAACTGCCCATAAAATTTCAGGAGATGCATTTAAAAAAATAATCCTGCTCCTTATTTGTTTGTAAAATGTGCAAAACCATTTTGTTGCCCAGAATTTTGAAGGTTCCTGGTGTTGACATTGCTTCAGCTGAATTTATTTCTAATTTAAAGTTACTCTGGAATCTCTAATCCCATATTAGATTCCTATTACTGGGGGCTCTAATCACAATTGGCTTGGCAGGAAACATGTTTACATGGCTCCAGTCTTAGTGCCAGCCTAGCCACACACTCCGTTAAAAATAAGCACTTTCAGGTCAGGAGCTACCTTCACACACAGAGATGTGCACTCACCCACAGTCAATTATTAGTTACAGTGTCCCTTGAACCAGTAGGTTTTTTCCTGCCAACATTACAAAATCAGCATTTCTTGGGAGTTGTAAGATATTAATAGGAAAATAAAAAATGTTAAACCTTTGTTGTTGTTGTTTCTTCTTTTTCACCTGGACAGAACCTCTTTACAGATTATGATTTATGAGTAAAAGCTAAAATAAATAGGAGATATCTAATATGCAATGTGAACCATGCAGGTTTCAGCCTTTCAAGCAGATACACCACTATGTAACTGCATTTGATGTGATTTAGCTATTTCTAAAAGTATCTCCTGTAGATATCTCACTTTTTTCCTTTCTTCACACACCCAGAGCTTCCACTTGCACTGTTCAATTCATTCCTTACCTCCCTCTCTCCAGTTTCAGGGTTGCAGCTGAATCTGAGTAAGAGACATTACATCTCTTCCAGACTGCTCCACGCATTTCATTTTTAGAAGTCTTGATTAATCAGAATCATAGAATGGCTTGGGTTGGAAAGGACCTTAAGACCATCCAGTTTCACCCCTCCTGCCATGAGCAGGGACACCTTCACAGTAAAGAACTTCTTCCTTATATCTAACCTGAACTGCCTCTGTTGAAGTTTAAACCTGTTACATCTTGTCTATCGCTACAGTCCCTGATGATGATTCCCTCTCTGGCATCTGTTAATCTCAACTGGAAATAACTGAAAACTTCCTTCCTGAACAGGATGAGAAATATTTAAGCTACAACAAACTAATTCATTTCTCATTTCATGCCTTCCCTTTCCCTGAAGCTCATTAAACAACCACAGATTACCTCAGCTTTTCTTGAATTTACTGACCACATCTACACTACTCCAGGTAAAGGTCATTTTACAGGTTTGTGTCAGTCTTTGCTTAGAGGAGCTCCTGGTTACAGCTGCTCCACTGTACTCTCAATATCTAAAATGCCTTGATATTATTTCTTTGTCCTGTTTCTCTTTCTGTCCTTGGCATAACTTTCAAAGCATTTCACTACAGACCTTCATGTCAGAACCACTTTCAGCATCTGTAGGGGTTCTGTGAGAGCAGCAGTAGGGTCAAGTCTTTTAATCCTCACAGTAATACCCTCACCATCAGACATCTAAACTATAAAATATTCATGTGTGCAGACAACACAGTTTACTGCAAATGTTATGTCTATCTCAAACACCTCCTCTTCTCCAGTGACGTAGGTGATCAATAATTGGCTTAATAATCAAGTAAAAGCTCTATTGCAGCCCATGACTGATATGGTATGATGATTTCTTTCTGCCAGGACACTCAGTCCAGCAGGTTCCTGTACTCTATAGACTGAAAATTCTCCTTCAGCTTGTGTTCCATTTAACAAACGCCTTAAAGCAAAATCTTGGGAATATCCTGTCCTTTAACAAATACATGATTTGCATGACAAACATTATCCTGATCTTAAAAGGCTCTCTATGAAGAGCTAAATGTTTACTTTTGGTGCTACATACTGATTTATATAAGTAGTAGAGTAATTTTCGTCCTGAAGAATAAGAATAAATACTTTTCATAAGTAATTTTAATCAGCTAACATAGTTAATAGAAAATGTTGTAACATGATTGGGGTGGAAAGCTGTCAACTTAAAATTTTAGTCCCTGCACATGGATATTACAATGCATGTGCTTCTACACCTATGTGAAGAAATTTTATTTGTTGGATTGATGAAAGTTCAGGGGTCGGAAAGGGCAGGAACAAAACCAGATACACCTGAGTTCAACACAAGCATACTTTTTTCCAGTGAACAGTCAGAGAAGGATGCAAAGGAGAGTATAGACCTAAACAGAACGTGAACTGACTCCCTTGACTTCAAGCATCAAATGAGAGGTTTTTTTAGTTAAGCATACTTGCACATAATAGATCTACTATATTATGTACTTAGAGTCTTCACGGTACAGCATACTAGCTATATATTATTATTATAACCATGCTGAAGTGCCTAACTGTGCATTAAAAAAGGAAAAAAAAACATGCTAGGGAATTTGTTTTCCTATTTAAACAAAACATTTGCTCACACTGGAAGAGAGATATATCATAGCAAATATACATAAGCTATTCATTTGCTAAGAAGATTTATACTTAATGTCTAAATATATTACTAGATGGGGAGCAGAGAAGAAAGGTCATCATTCATTAGGTAAAATGAGGAGGAAGAATTCATCTGATTAAAACATTAGCATATAAATATGATAGGAATCCTGAACCTCAATGCATTCCAAAAACAACCACAAGTTTTTAGGGGTACAACTCACCTGTGGCAAACATAATAGCAGTAATCAAAATGGCATAGATTCACTAGTAGGGAGGAAATAACACCAAGTTTGAGAAGACTGATAGCTTTAACGTAAGCCTTTCCAAAACTTTGTGATACACCATTGGAATGCATCATAAATTCTGGAGGCTGTAAAATATATTGCATGGAAAGAGAAGTGTACAAATACACAACTAAAGTACAATTAAATTACAAAAGCTTTACAAGTCACTGCTCTTCATCTCACTTGCAATTAACTGCACAGGCTTTTAGACTGCTCTGGTGCACTGTAAACCTTAACAAAGATCCTTTCAGCAAATAAATTTCAGTTCACCATTGCCATGAGATGGAGAGCATCCAAACACAGCAACAACAGCTTAGCTGAAAACAGGAACATGTGAAAACACCATGACCTGGTTGCATGCAACTGCAAGCCCACCTCCTTAAGGGGATTTGCTATGCAGTAAAGGGAAAAAGATTTCAAATCCTCTTTTGGATTCATAAAGGACTTCATAAAGGAAAATGTTCCCTTACTCAAACCCAACAAACACATATTCTACTTTATATCTAATTGGTGACAACAGCCTAAGCTGAAACCACGTAATTCGTATCCATAAATACCTGATGAGAAGATCTCGGTACTATCTCCATATTCCTTTGTTCCACTGTGATAAATTTACTGCCACTAAGGAAGGCTGCACATAAACCATAATATTTTCACAGAGAGCTCAGAAATTCCATCTCAGCCTTTATTATCTTACATGTCTGCAGTAAGAAAACTCATCCATACAATTGTGAATCCTGCTTCCTAACAAGAGATTAGGTCCTAACGATCCCTACATGCAGCAAGAAATTGTTTTAATTGCTTTATGCACAGTTCTCCAGCTTTCACAATCATCCAACAAAAACAAACAAATATTTCCATCTGATATAACTAAATTCTCCATAAATCCACCCCTACAATTACCTTAATGTAGAGATAAAGAAATAATTGCATTGCACTTCATGATCACAGATCCAGAGATTAAAATGAACTCGATGAATAAACAAGCTGCGGTTTGCAAAGCGCTGCAAGCCAAATTCCTCTTCTGTTTAAGGTATTGCCAGGAATACTGTCTATCAAGATGCATTAAGAGGAAAGAGGAAGTAATCAATCTTATCACTTGCAGAAGAAGAAATCAGTACCAGAAATATGCTGCTATGGCTGTCACTGGTTAAAGCTCTAGTTAAAGACACTGCCAATACAATAAAGCAAAATTGAGCTGATGGTAATTGCAAATAAAGCAGAAGTGGGCAATGGCAAGAATACTAAGTCACAGGTTCAGCACAGCTGCTCAAGAAAGCAACACTAAAATTCAAAACCACATTGTTGAAACTTAAATATTTGTTTCAGTTTGTTACTGTTAAAAATAGAGCTCTATTCACTTAGTTTCTGCTTCTGCAAGTAGTCCTCAGTGAGAAGGCCAAGGGAAACACAGCTTTGCACAAGGTTGCAGGACAGAAAGGCCACACAAGAATTCTCCACACGCACTGCAAAAATCAAGGTTTGTTTTACTGCTGACTAGCAGGATACGAAGTGTACCTTGTTCATACCAGGGGTCTGTACCTGGAACTAGGCTTGACTTTATCCCCGCTCATTTGTGCACTACTTCAAAGCAGCTCTTACAGATTCAATTATTGCAGAATATCACAGTAAGTTTCCTTCCTGCATAAAAAATAAGTCATATTTCATTTTCCTCTCCTTTGCATAATTGGTAACATTTTTCTTCAGCAATTACATTTGTATGTAAATTAATTTCTTCAGAAATTAGAAACTGGACAGCCTCTGCAAGCTAGAGATTCTTATTTAAAGGATTTGACAGGACTGGGACAAAGCCAGAAAACACTTTTTCTTTAACTTTCAGGCCTTTGAGTCAAAGGTCTTCAAAAGCTTCTCTATTTTTGTCATATTTGTAATTTATGAAATGTCTTTCAAAACCACAGTTGGACACTTCCAGTTTGTGAAAATTACACTTCCAGAATAATGTTACAGCTACAGACAAGGATAAAGATGGAGACAAACCTTGCCTTTAGTTAATGAACACCATCAGCTTTGTTCTAGAAAACATTAGTCTCAAGTGACCTCACCACCATACCAAATTTCCAACTTAGTGGGTGGGATTTTACAGCTATAAGAGTCTGCCGCACTACATAATGCAATTCTCTTCAAGTAAATCATTATCCCCATAATTTACAGATGATGTCATAACACAAAGAATAGTTCAATCACTTGGGAATTACAGCTAACCATCATCCCTAAAGATGATTAAGACCCTAAATGCAAAACATGGAATGCTCTTCATACAGCCCCAGTGTTCATTGAAGGTTATCAGTCAAAATGTGGGTCACAATTATTAAAAGAAATTCTTTTAAATATTTATTTCAGCATTTGTTGGAATATAACTGTTCAGTGGGATAGCTACAAGAGCAGGGAAGGAACTGGCTGTCATCATTGAAAATTTAATCATTTAAGAATTGCCAACTTCATTAATTATTGACCAGGTAAAACATCTACATTCCATACGGTCCCTAGAGCCTACCACTGGCACGTGAATGCCATGGAGAGCAGAAAAAAACAGTGATAGAAAACACAAATGTTTCTAACTGACCCTGTGCAAAAATCTACTTTTGGGGAATTTCCTTTGTTCCTCAACAACAATCCTGTATTCAACTTAATGCATTTGCTGTCTCTGAACATTTTATAAATAGAGAAGGAGCAAACTTAAAAAAAAAAAAAGAATAAAAAAAAAATGCACAGTAAGGTATTATTGTAAAGACGAGTTACAGAAATGAAGATAATTCTAATTCAGGAATTTTTACGTTTGGTTCAGGAAATGTTCAACAGTGGCTATATGGGGATCATACACTTGGATTTGACTAAACACACAACACGATCAAGAGTATCTTATTTCTGTCACTGGTTGCTAGGACCAGGCATCCTGAATATCTGGGGTCTGAGGAGAAGTTGATCTTTTTGTCTGTCAGGCACACCATGTCAGAGCAAGGAGAGCAGAACAGGGAGTCTCAAAGAAGTTAGTAAAAACGTTCAAAGCTTTGGGGGGAAAAAAAAAAATGGAGGAAAATTCAAGGATTCAGCTTTTTTTTTTTTTTTTTTTTTTTATTAAAAAAGGGGGAAATAGAA
>NDXB01014169.1:127790-138203 GCA_002631895.1 Agapornis roseicollis
TTTTTTTTTTTTTTTTTTTTAGTAGAAAAGGGAGGATCAGAATAGCCATGAGACAAACCATCTTAATGTGAAAGGCTCTTACTAAAAGGGAGCTTGATAAATTATGCTCTGTGTCTGCTGGGGAGAGGACAAGACATAACTTGCTTAGTTTTCAGTGAAAAGGACTTAGATTGGGAAAAACTCTACACATCAAAAGGTAATTATAATGGAGCAGGCAGCAGTCATGGTTTAACCCCAGACAGCAACTTGGTACTATGCAGCCACTCACCCACTACCCCTTATACCCAGTGGGATGGAAAATCAGAACAAAGCTAAAACCCAGGCTTGAGATAAGACTAGTTTAATAATTAAATAATTATAATAATGACAATAATAACATAATGGGGGAAAGAGAGAGAGGGATAGAATCCAAGATAGACATGTGATGCACAATACAATTGCTCACCAGTCACTGACCAATACCCAGACCACCCCTGAGCAGCAACTGGTGACTTCTGGTCAACTCCCCCCAGTTCTATACTGGGCATGATGTGCTGTGGTATGGAATACCACTTTGGCTAGTTTGGGTCAGGTGTCCTGTCTCTGCTTCCTCCCAGCTTCTTCTGCCCCTACTTATTGTCAGAGCACAAAATTGAGAAGTTCTTTACCAGAGTAAGTGCTATTGACTAAACTAAAACTAAAACATTAGCGTGTTACCAATATTNGAATACCACTTAGTTTGGGTCAGGTGTCCTGTCTCTGCTTCCTCCCAGCTTCTTCTGCCCCTACTTATTGTCAGAGCACAAAATTGAGAAGTTCTTTACCAGAGTAAGTGCTATTGACTAAACTAAAACTAAAACATTAGCGTGTTACCAATATTAGTTTCAGATTAAAGCCAAAACACAGCACTGCACTAGCTACTAGGAAGAAAATTAACTATATCCCAGCCAAAACCAGGACAGCAGCTAAGCAAGATTATGGAAACCCTATCATTCTTTATCTATTTTTTATACCTAACCTACCGGTTAGGTACGCATCTGTCAGGCATCATGGACATATATGTCATCCTCTCAAGAGCTGCTGTTCTTAAGCCTAGAAAAACTTTTTGCACACAATAGTTTTCAGCGTGCCTCTAGGTCAGCCGTGTGACACTCTATAAAGCATTTTGAAATTAAGACAGTGTCAAAGAGGGATGACTTTATGGACCTCCTCTCTGGACCTTCTGGGCCCCATTTTGCTATCTGTATGGGGGGAAATGAAAGGGGAGCAGAATTAAAAAAGAAATAAAATAATAAAAAAAAATATATAGTAAGATTCCATAATAACTGATTAGTTTTACTGATGTCTTTGCCTTTCCAACCTGGTGATTCTGTGATTCTGTGATTCTTCCTCTTTTACTCAGTCTGGGACTGTGTCTGTTTCTGTGAATGGATCACAGATTCCTCCAGCTCTGCCTAGCTGTCTAGAGTGATGGCTGTGGAAGGGCTCCAGGCTCTCTAGTCTTTCTCTGCACATTTCCAACACAGGAAAGGCAACATAGCAGATATAGGAGCCATTTCACTGAATCACTTTTGCAACAGGCAGGACTGGTGCCCTCAGTGATAGCCAGTGTTTGCAGAACTCTCTGTCCTGCTCAGTGACATTAAGATAAGGTACTTAGTTCTGTCTGGAAACGGAAATGACACCAGAAAAAAATGAATCCATGGGATTTCCTCATGCCTTTAATAAGCAGATAGGCATTTAATGGTTCTAACTCAATTTAAACTGGCTGGTTCTTCTTCAAAACCTTAACTCCTAAGTACTCCCTCCTAACTGAATCATGAATGAAGTTGTAGCTCCAACACGCCTACTTGGTGGCCCAATATCAGACTACACAGGGCCAGAGATGAGTCACAGCACAACACAAATGTGTATTGCCTGCATATAATAGGTGGAATTTAAAAAAGAGTTTCAGTGACTGGTTTAAATGCATGTGACGCATGATACTAAACAACCTACCAGCTGGCCTTGCTAGATATACCAGTCAGCACAGACTAATAGAAAAGGAGATTTCAGTGTCAATTTCCTTGTCATTCATAGATTTAAAAAGCAAAACAATATAAAAACAAAACACAAAACCACAAACACAAAATAAAATAGCACACCCTGAAGCTACCATCCAACTAGGAATTCAAAGTCAAATGTATAAACAGCCATTTATCTTGATATCCAAGGGTAGGTATGAAACAAGCATTTTAATAACAGTCCAGTGAGTAAAGACATACATGGGACTATAAAGTGATGATAAATTGATGGTATTTTTTTTTTTTAAAGTGTCACATTTTCTAATTTAGTTGCTATAATCCACACACACTGGTGAAACCGTACAAAAAAGGATTGTATTCTTTTTTTTGTCCTTAGATAAAAATGACTAAAATCTGCTTTACTGATTATCCATTGTCTGAAAGAGGCCATGCAAGGATAAGAAAGCTCATTTAAGCCATTTGTAAGAAGTGGGATTTGCACTTTTGTCTTTGGTAATAATTATGGCCACACACTTATTCTGCCACACATAATCTACCATCTGATTATTACTGTCCACCCACTGAATTTTAGTGATGCCAAATGCATCTCATAACCAAGGATGCTGGGACAGGAAGGCAGTGTAAAAGCACAAGACAACACTATCATGAATAGTATTAACACCAGTAGGTTATTTTGCAGGTCTTGCACCCAACTCTGGTATCTCTTACAGATTGATTTCATTAAGTAACTCAGAAACATGAAGTTATTTAGAAATTTGTAACTGTCAAATTAGACAGATTTCTGACTTAGATACATCAACACTACAGCACCTGGAGAGCAAGCCGGAGGAGGAAGGGCAGAAACACTTTCCAGACATCTGTCAGTCACCTGATGCACTGAAGATTAGTGGGACATCAAAACTTTTACTCTCCTCTTCTCTCTGGGGATCCTTGCAAATCAGCCCCGGCCCTAGACAGTGTTGATGCTCTCCCACCTTCTTTTCATTGATCTGTCAAGCATGCAGGAAGCAGAAAAACTTCACACAAATCACCTGTACTGCAATCACTAAGGAAAACAGTCTTTAACCCATGAAAGAATAAATGTTTTGCTTGTATTCAGCTAAAAGAACTATTTAAATATGCCAATATAGGGATTATGTTTTCACAAATGTAGGAAAACCTCACAGAACCAGATAGTTGTATGTTAGTAGCTGCTGTCATCTGTCTCTTCTCGCTGTGGGACGGGTTTGGCCACCAGACTCTGAACAAAGGTTGAGGTCTTTAGTCCAAATGCAGTCTCTAAGCCCAGTTCTTGTGATAGCAGGTAACTAAGGTCCATGCAAGACCTTCTGGAGATATAAATCAATGCCAAGGAACTGTCTAAAATATACTGTGTAGTAAGTACACCAGTCAGTTTGAACAAAGGTTTCCAAGTTCTTTCACCACTACCAGGTTTCTAAATATTCTTCACTTACAGGATAAAGCAGAAGTAGAAATGAATTAGAAACTAATTAGGAAACACAAATCAGGGCCATCCTGAATTCTGGTGGTCAAGGCTTCTTTTCCCTTCCTTTATCAGACTTTTCACTCACCTTGGGCTGTTTAGTGTGGCTTCCCTCTAGCACATTGCCTTTACAGCCTCCATCCCTCTTCATTATGAATTCTGATCTGACACACTAGGCACTTTCAGATCTCTAATTCTTTCCCTGATGCTCAGCAGTCTTTCCTTCTTAAACCAAACTACAATCTTACATACTGAAGCACTCCAGGTAAACCAGCCTTCAATGCTGGTTCTTCGGATCTTTGAGATACCAGTCCAGAACAGGGTTGAAAAAGAACAGAATAAAAGAAAGCAAAGATACTGGATATTCAAAATAGAGTGCACAGACTGACAAAGATGCACAAAAATTACCTCAGCATCACACAGTACCCATGAGCTGTGCATTTCCTAAAGCATTACAAACATCCTCTTAAAAAAAATAAAAAATAAAATAAAATAGAAGAGTGATCAAAGGGAAAAAGTAATAAATATACTGAAATTAGTTCTTGTGAAACAAACTTCTGATAAGACAAGTCTATTTAAGTCTATTTAGCACTGCTATAACAAATAGCAGACACAAGTGCATAACTGAAATGATGCCATCTGTATTCACAAGCAATGTTTTTACACATGTGATCAGTTACAGCTGATCATGACACACAAGAGGAGTATGAACCCAGCACTCATAGAAGATGCTTTTACTGGTGTTCTCCTTGTACCTCAGCAACAGGAAAGAAACCCCCAGGTTCTCCTCTGATGTAAAGAGGTTCTAGGAAAACCAAGATGTACCCTTTCCCAATACAGACACCAAAGGAATCTTACTTAACCAATTCTACTAAATGAAAATTAGCATCAATTGTGCTACTTAAGCTCTTTTTGGGTTCAGTGGGAGTCAAGAAAAGCCAACACCTACTGAGTAAGGGTCAAATGCTTGGAACAGAATTACTGTCAAGGGAATTGCATTAGGAGCTATATGCACATTTCTATGTCATTTATTAAAACTCCCTTTTGTTATTATTTTAAACATAGCCACAAGTGTCAGTCTGGGAAATAACTGATGTTCTATGAATGTTTCATTCCATTTGCTTCTAAATATCTAGAAAAAGGGGGGGAGGTAGGAAAACAAATTTGCCAGTGTTTTCCTCCCTCAGGCCACTGTCTTCACCTCTTGAACAGCTGTATCTGTATTTGCCTGAATTAGTAATATGTTGCTGGATTAATCTTTCTTATCTTTACCTGGGTTGGTTCTTAGTAAAATCACTATTTCACCTACAGTCTACCAAATCCAGTGGAATAATTTCTTTCTCATCTGTATCAGTGGTCTTAGGTTGCTTGTATCAAAGACTCGGGTTATGGGTCAGCATTTAACTCACTCCTAGAGAATTCTTTACTGTCATCTTCAGTGACAAGTGGGTGCAGTATTCATAATCACAAGCAAAACCTGTAGCTGAGAAAATAGATGTGTGACTTCAACCCACAGAAGGAACATCTTGACATTTAAATCCAATTACCCTTTCTCCTTCCTGATGAAAATATGAAACCAACTTGTGGGAAATTCTACTAGACAAATACATCATATTCTTTAGTTCCTATGAACTTTCCAGCATCACTTCTGGTATTATACATTGCATTCTTAATCATTTTTGCAAAATAAATGGTTACAAGTATGTAGTAATTGATAGGTGATGCCAAAAAGTCCATAAAAATTTTGTTTGGAAAGTCTTCTCAGAATGATGATCATCTCCCCAGTTGAAATCATTAATTACAAAGCTGAAGTGAACTCCAAGGTATAACAGACTACTGCTCTTTGTAATAAATTAAACTGTCAATCACTCAAAGCACCCTTAATATCATACTATTTCCCCAAGCTCTTAAATTACAGGCTGAATTTCATTTATCAGCCTGCTGTACGTGAAAAAGGATTAATTAAACTCATTCCAGTATTACAGTAAGGCTCTCTTTCTCTTAGCACTAAAGAATAATTGACTCCAAATGAATTGGAAAGTGGTAAGTAATTGTAGTTATTATTCTGATGTAAATATTAGTTCTCTTTTGACATTGCAAAAGATTTAGTAGAGGTACTTCAGCGATAAGACAGTTCATTATCCTGGCTTGGAAGAAGAGATAGCACAGGGAAAGTGAAATTACAATAATTAGTTTATATATCTAAAAATACTCCTATCATTTTTTCCCCCGATATAGTTATGTATCTTATGGTACATTTTCATTAACTGTTGTTCATGATTTATTGTATGAAGTATACTGCAATAAAGTCAATGCATTGTACCCTGCTGCTTTGGAAGGAATTCAGAAGTAATATGAGTTCTCATACTGGAAGAAGGATTAGTGGGAAGTTTGTCTCAGAGACACTCATGACACTGCCAGTGCTATAAAATTCAAATAAACTGATTGGCATTGTGAATGACTAATTGTGTTGAAAAAAAACCATACCAACAGAGGTACCAAACAGCAAGAAATCACCTTTTAATTGGACAATCTGACAAGCTCAGACAAGAAGTGGCAGCAATTTTGGAATAAAGAAAAGGTTTGGGCATTGAGAATTATGGAGGAGATTACCAAAGCCATTTCCTAAATATAGCATCTCCTAACATTTCTCTAGAGATCAGGGCCACACGTTCAAAATCAGCAGCCCAAAATTTAGTTTCTAAGTAAGTCTGTGTTTTCATGTTGGGGTAGGCAGACTGATTGCAGTGATCCTTTGACCACTGAAGACTTTTTAAAAACTTGTTGGTAAAGCAAAACCTGAAAAAAATACCTGAATTCAAAGCCTCTGATTTTTTTTTTATTCTTTTTTCCAGTTTTGCTTCTTTTCTCCTTTTACTTCTCTACTTCTCTGCAGTTTTGATTCTCAGCCTCTTGATACAAGATCACAAGAGGACTTCAAAGCAGTTTTAGTAATCTGGCCTCTTGAGCAGTGATTGAAATCTTGCATTTCATTCTCCAGGATGACTTAGGACCTGGCTGGTTTAACTGAATTGTCAGCACCAGTTCTGCACTGTTCAGGTTATTAGCATGAAGCAGCAGCTTAGGCAGACATGGCTTATTATTGTTTATTTCCTGCCATTCTTTTTCCAGGCTAAAACAGGCTGTTTACCTCACAGAACTTTAAATAAATGTTTCTTTCCCAACTGCACAACACACAAACCTGCCAAGGGATTTCATATGCCTTTGAAAACAAACCATCATAAGAGATAGATACAGTTGAATATTTGGTACTGACAGCCTTTCCAATAGATTTTGGATAAAAAGAACAGGTAGACAAATGAAGGTAGCTTTGAATTATCATAAGCATGCCCAAGGGTAAGTGGAACCAGAAGACCATTTAAATCACTTAATACAGATAGTCAACTGGAAGATTAAGACTGTGCAAAGAAGAATCTTGCACAATCAGTGGTAAAGGAACATTAGCAAAAAGAACACTTCTTCACCAAAATGTAAACATAAATGCAATGTGTATCAATAGCTTGATAGTCAAGACATTATTGAGAATAAATATATGAAAGATTAGTATACTAGAGTGGCTAATTAATTTATTTTCAGCTATACTCTAAAGACCATCAATATCAGGGAGTTTTGTATTGCTCCTTACAGATATTAAAAGATTCTGCAACTAGATATTAAAGTTTGTTCATATTTTGTTATGCATTAAGGTAGCAGATCAATGTGGCCATTGAAGCAATGTGATTCTTTATGTTAAAAACAGGTGTGTCTGTAATTTGTGTTTTGCCACTACCTTCCCTGCCTGACTTATCACCAATTGTTTGGCACTCAGAGCCATCATGAGGTCATTTAAAAACCTGGCTGGAGACAATTAAAATAGCTCTAGCCTCGTTACATTAATTCCTCCAAAATATGGAAGGAGGCAAAAGGAAAAATAAGAATAGATTACAAAGAAAAAGTGATCATGTAACGGGTAAAACTGCTGTAAGACAAATAAGCCATAACACTATGGGCTGGCAATTTACACTCCATGGAAAGTTGAATACCTTACGTAAGCCTTCCAAAGAGTCATTTAAAGCCCTACAAAACTCCTCTTACGTAGCAGAGAGTAAGAATCTACTTGAAAGTACAAACCACAGGATTGGATTAATTTCACAAACTTGTGCATAGGATCGTAAGTTTTATAAAAGACTGTAGCAATCTTTTGGAAATTAGGCCTAATTCTTATTATGAGAACAAGGAAAAGGAAAATTCATAGAAATCCCAGAGAAAACATACCAAAGATGGATTGAAAAATAACATTAGCCAAATAAAGTTACACTCAATATGCAGACATACAAGGATTAATGTGAAGGGTGACACTTCAGATAAACCAGTCATCACTCAATCAGAATCTTAGTGAAAGATGATGGAGGATATTTTCAAAAGTAGTTTAATTTCTAGGTGCCAACATTTGGCTGGTAAAATAAAAATAAGGAGCTTCAGCATTTTGCCTGAATAATATTTACGGCAGATGGGCTAGTAGGAAACATGGAGCAAACTCTTTGATTATTTTTCCTCAGAACATCATCTATTTTGCAGAGAGAAAGTCTCTGCATAACTTTCACAGCCTCATGGCTTTTTTTAATACTTCAGTTAGTAATATCATGCAGCTCCACAAAGTCATAACACCCTGCTGCAGAAACCATGCAATATAAAACGACAGCCTTTAGCCAAAACCTGGGATATGTTTGCCCAGGCGTTTATTCAATAGAAGCAGGTATAACAGCACTCTATTTAAATAAGTTATCATAAAATTAAAGCATATTTGCATACCATACTGGTTCAAACTGAATCAGCAGAAAACAACCCATTAATTAGAATTAATATGTGGCCCATTTGATTTGATTTGGTAGTTACAGTCTTGATTATGTAGAACATGGTAGTACTACTGATTGCTTATACTATGCATGGAGATTGAATTGTGAACTATTCAAAACTTCTAAATTTTAGTAATCTTAAATTTTAGCATAACAGGTAACAACTAGAATCTATATCTATTCATTCCTATTCCTTTGTGTGCTGTGAACGCTTCTTCAGCAGGAACCTCTTGTGCCTGTGTGTGCCTGTTGATTGAAGTGAATCTTTTTGCCTCCTATTACGCACACTAATCAATTACAAATACCAGATTAACAGATAGGGTGCTGCTGAGATTGCACAGCACGTTTCAAACCCATTAATGACATAGTTAAGGTTAATCACATTGTTTAAAATTTTCATTGCATAAAGAATTCAGGAGAATCTTCATCCTGCAGTCAAAAGCAAAGGCTTAACAATGCCTGGCAGGCTTCTTTCTTTTGTAGTTACATTTTATGATCTTCATTTTAGTGACACCTCATTACCCAAATAAGCAGTACTGCCAGCTTTAAATTTTATCAAGCTTATGCTCATCGTGGACTTTGATCTAATTGTTGTACATGCACAGAAGAAAGGGGGGAATTCTTTTGTATTCAGCTTTTAGTTTTTGCTCGTATCTCCCTTCTTGTGCTACAGTTGAATGACATACTCTCGCTTCTGCCTTTGAAATAGCCCATCACACCCTTCTTATTTAATATTAAACCCTTCTCCTGTAATCTTTAATAACACAGCAATATTATACATTGCATTTAGTTCAAACCAAAGAGAAAGTACACTTCTTTCTTTTGCCTTCAAAAAGATGGAAGTTGAACACATTTCTAGGACAATCATTCATTTAAATACTGACTCAAAGTACAATTGTGTGTGTCTTTCAAAAATTGAACACCGGGACCCTGCCAGGAGCTGAAAGACATCCTTTCCTAGGGTTCATGTGTCTTTACAAAAGTCTTTACAAAAATCATTTCATTTTTCCTTAGCACATATCTGAACTGGTCAAGTCAGTATTTCAAATAAGTTTCTAGCTCAGCATGTACTGCTCACTTCAGAAGAGACTGGCTTTCAGGAAATGCATAGGTAAAGGCATCTAGTCACAGTTTAGCTATCTACAGAGTCACAGACACTATGAAAAATATTCCCAGAACTAAACAGCCTGCCTAGGGGTATACTAAATATACTGCTCTGTAAACTACAGAAGCCCATGTTGAGTTCATTCAAATTATGTTCCCTTTTCTTCCTAAGTTTCCTAACATTTCAGTATTGCTTCATACTCGAAGGAAGCCTGATACTGTCTCAAGAAGGTGGAACATGCGTAAACACTGCATGTGAACTGTTTTGCTGTTCCACTATTCCATCAGCAACAGAGAAATATTCTACTAAGTGGTCTTTTCACTTATGCTCACTTATGCTTATGGTCATTTATGCTCCTATTTATCCTAGAATATTTCTTCCCATGTTTCCACTTGTTCATCAGTCCAAATACTGAGCAAGTAGTCTTTAAATATGTTTCTGTTGCTGGATACTACATTGAAATATGATCAAATTCAAATCCTGCTGCATTGCTTAGGCTGAAACACAAAACCAAATTAACTTTCTCAGAACTCCAGGCATCACAATGCAGGCAAGCCATGCACATAAACACAAACACAAAAGGGCCTTAACGTAATTGCTTCCTAGTTATTCCTAGAAAAAACTTTACATTAAAATGGTGCATGACTAATATCTGCGAAAAATAATTCTTTCAAGAACTGCCAGAAGGCAGTATCAAAAGTTTCTGTATGTGATCAAGAATTTACTTGGAAACAGGAAGTAAATAAAGATTAAATTAATCTTGAAATTGCATTCTGCAGACTCATGCTTAAAAGATCTGTAATTCTACTACTATGAAACTGGGCTCCAAAACTACTTGTTTGAAAAAATCCTACAATAGTTAGAAGTTTTAGTAAGAATGGAACATCACATTAGTCAAGTTATTACTCTGCTCTTGTGAGACCTCACCTGGAGCATTGTGTGCAGTTCTGGTGTCCTCAACATCAA
>NDXB01014170.1:0-65676 GCA_002631895.1 Agapornis roseicollis
TTAAGTCAAAACACAGCTACTAAAGAGAAGAAAAACTGACTGCAGCTGCTGAACCCAGGACATGGGGTTAGTGAAAAGGACAGGAACCATGCCATGGGCTTTGGCAACGCGTGGATGAATTGCTGAGCTATCTAATATAGGTCCATGCGTTCAGGCTTGGGGTTCAGTTACCACTGTTTGGCTTGTTCTCTGTGACTGCTCATGAAAATCTCTCCTTTTTGTCCTTCCCACGTCGTCTCCCACGGCACATTTCTCTGAGTCTTCTTCCTTCGTGGCAGTGACCCTGTGTTCCGGGGTTTGCTGCAAAGGTGCAAGTGTAATTTAGATGGCTTGTCTTTAAGGTGTTAAAATGGGTAGGAAAATTGATTGGTTGATTGATTGATGGCTTGGCTTCACGAGGTAGGAAAATTAATAAAAGCAAATTCCATATAAGCAGGACACAAATGTTCTCTCTGATAGAAACAATTTGACATAGGTGGCACTTTCTAGGTCACCAGCATTTGGTAGAGGCAGCAAATCTAATGGCATCACTAATGACAAATGTCTGTTCCTCTTTTATCACACTTAGCATGGGTGTTCTGCACGTCTACCCAGGAGCCTCATCTATCTCCTGCTGATAGGCTGGTGGAAGTGGTGCTATCTTCCTCTGCTTCTGCTGACTGAAAAGTTGCATTGCTAGACATGACCCTGCAATGATGTATTCCAGAACTGCTGATTTTATAATGCTAAGACTTTTATCTGCTCTCTGAGGACAAATCTATACTGGGATACTTTTGGTTTAGCATTTCCTTCCTCAATTAGGAGGCATGGTCTCTATAAGTCCCTCCAAGTATTTCTAGTGAATTCGTCCTCAAGGATCTTTTTATGTTGATTTTGCCCGGATGCTGGAAGTTCTTCAGTGAGGTCCCTTCTCTCTGTTTTGCAGTTCAGGGTTGTACTTTGCTGTTTAGATCTGCACAAAACCCCACCTTCTTGTTATGGAGGATGCTCAGCCTGAGAATGGGCATGTACATGTGTACAATGTGATCCATGGCACGTTACAGTGCGGATCGATTATGCACACAGACCAACAGATTGTCAACTGCTACTGTTTTAGTTTTTTATATCAGACGTGTGACTGACCCTTGGATAGACAGTCTTGTGACTAATCTGCACCAGGAACATCTCGGTGGACTTCCTGATCTCATGTGCTCTACAAACTACCTAGGCTTTCTGACCGACAAGGAAGCACAGATCTCATAAGATACAATTCTCGCTGTTACTGCACTTTCTTGTATGCACCATGATTTTATCAGGCAACATCATGTTCTTTCTCAGTATTTTTCTCAGCCTTTATTCAGAAAAAACTCCTACGAAGTGGATACTAGCATGACCACACTGATAATTTCAACCAGAGGGGTAGTTCCTGTTGTGCAAATGCCATCTCTATATTAGGGGCAATGATGGGGAAAGTTCACCATCTTTGTCTTATTGTGCCTTTTTTTTTACCCTATAGGTGCTCCAACATTGCCAGTCACTAATTTACTTAAAATTTTCCATGCTAGGTCTCTTGCTTCAGCATGATTAATTCAGTAATTAATTAATTAAAAGAGAAAAAAAATGGCTAAAATGATTCATTGGTTTCTGAGATTAAGTCTAGGAAAATGACATTGATTTGCCTTGTATTAATCTTTCCTTTCTTAGAGCATTTTCACTGAGTACTTTGGAGGAAGGCCTTGACGTTTTCTCTGGAAGGGATCAATATGTTACTGATTTCTACCCTTGTTAAAAAAAGAGACCCAGAGCTAACCAGGCTTTAAGTTCCAAAAAGCTCGGTGTGCCCCTGCTTGGCAAAGATGTGTAAGAGTCTGTCTGCTAAATTCTGCCAATGCTGTGCCTCCGTTGCTTTCATTCCAGCCCTTCCCAGGGCTTTCACCAGCCTGCGGGCACAGGAGAGCCTGGGATGCTGTCTCAGGGATCCTTCCTCGCTGAGCAAGGATTTCTCTGCAGTTGCACCACTGGCGCTGAGCCTGGGGTGTGTGGGAACTCATGATGAGTCTCTTTTCCATGTCTTCATGGCTAGATGTGACTTCAGACAACGTAGGGGAGGAGCACCCTGAGTGTTAATGTTGAAAGGTAGGAAGCAGAAGAAGAAGAGGCAAACTAAGGGCCTGGTTGGTGAGGACTGCAGGAAGGACAGTAGGAAGCACTAGGGGGGAGCAAGCCAGAAACTGTTGAGAAGGTGGGAAAAAGGGGAGGATCACAGACATAGACTAATGATGGCAAGCAGGAGATGACAGTGAAAACGAGGAGCCAGTAGAGATGAGTGAGACGCAAGAGGAAAAGGTGACTGGAACAGAGCAATAGATAGTCCTAGAGCAAAAGGCTGTTCACCAACCTCGAGTACAGGGAGGGATGCCTGAACTATTCTGTCCCAGTTATCTGGGAAAGCACTGGCAAAGTGGGTGCCTTGCTGGTGCCCTGGAAACATCTTTCTGATCACCAGCTCAATCCCCTTGTCCCAAGACAGGATAAGTGCTGCCTAAACTAGATGTGAGCAACATGTGTTTCACAACCTCCTGTGGCATCCCTGTGCACTGTAGACCACAGCTTCCTGATGAGACCTGCCCCCCACTGTCTAGCACCAACTCATTACAGTTCTCTTGTCCAGCCCCAGTGGGCAGTGAGAACAATTTATTCCCTTCTCTGTGGCAGTCTTTTGCACATGCAAGGAGCATAACCTTGCCTCCTATCACTTCTGTCTCCCAAATGCTGAACAACTTACCTCTTCTGGACGTGTATCTTCTAACCTTTCTTTCACCTCGTTTCCCCTCATTTTCTGATATGTGGCCCTCTCTTCCCCATTGACCAGATACTAGCTCAGGCTGTCAAGGAGCTGAGGAGAAAGATCACCTGGATTCATCCTGCTTCTCCATCACACTCCATGCAAAATTTTCACTTTCAGGGAGTAGTAGGGCACTGTTGGCACACAATTAGACATGCATTACCACCCTTATCAAGTGATCAGGTAGCATCTGAATCATGTAACTCTCTGTGAGGTAATATGAGCAGGTTAAAGTCTCTGACTCACTGGCAGGAAGGGATTACCCTATCAGAGCCTGTGCTTGCTGCTTGCTGCTTGCTGCTTTCCTGCTCCCACTTCCTGGGCAGCTCTGGTCAACTGCTGGTGAACTACTGCTGTGTAGTCTGTGACACTTCATCCTCCCGCACTGGGCTGAGGCTGAAGGTGCTACCTGAGCTGCTGAGCAGTGCCTGTTCAGAAGGGGAAACCACTGAGAGGCGGCAAGAAACCACTGATAGATGGCAAGGAGCAGCCATCACAAAACTGGCCCAACAGGGAGAGTCTTTACCTGCAACCAAGAAGATGATTGGAGTCACCCACTAAGGGATCTATAACTCTGCTCACTAACTATGGAGTTGCTATCAGGCAGTCAGTTTTCCCAACATAGGAACTGTGGATAATACCAGGGAAATCTGCATTGAGCAGAAGACCAAGCTGAGGGATGATCTGAAAGCTTGAGGCTTAATCTCATAATCTTAGTCTTAATGTCATTAATGTTCATAAAGAAGCAAGTACGTTGGGAAAAGTACTACAGCAGGAAATTAATAATAGTATGTTCAGGGCAGAGAGTGGATAAAGAGAGGTAGGTGAACATGAGTAAAGCAGGTGAAAATGATGAACCTGTGCAGATTGCGTATAATACTTGGTTATGTGCAGACAGGAAACCTGTGGGGTGAAAGCAGACTGCCTTTTGCATGCAAAGTCTGTATTATAGTGTTTGTACCTGGATGGAGGAAAAGTAGGGTTACATGGAGAATTCTAACTTATGCTTTCCTGACCTGGTGGCCCTTGACTTTGCAAATTTGCCTGAGCAGAGCTTTTGTGCAAAACAAATGGGCTGAGGAAGTGCTGTGCTGTAGAGGACTATGGCTCCTTCACAAGTAAGAAGTCATAGGAAGAAGTGGCATCCTTGTTCAGGGGAACACTGGCAGGGGGGACATGGGATCTGCTTAGGGGTACCTTAGCTGTGTTCTTCTTCCCCCAGAGCATTGCATTGGAGAGGTTTGTGCAGTAAGAGTGCATGGGGAAAGCAAGAGACACAGTAGGCTGCCGTCTTTAATGATGCCTCAGGGTGTACCTGTGGTCCCTTCCCAAGCCCTGATGGTTTTGGCCTCCTGCAATGAAAGTCACCCTTGTGCAGCAGGCCCACAACAGGCCTGTGTCCTGCTGATGTCAAAACTGATGTGGCTGTGCTGGCAGATGCCTTTCCATCTTACCCCCTCAGACATCTCCCTGGAATGAGGGTGGTGTGTGGGAAGGGACCCGCATGCAGTTTCACAGCACTGCTGGTTAATGGAGTTGTTGCAGTGTTACTCTTTATGGAAAATGCTACTTTGAGGGGTGAGTCTTTAGGGGATAGGTTAGATGAAGATACATGTGTCAGCCCAGTGAGACAACTAGAAGGTCAGTAGGTTCTCAGGCTACATGTCCCCAGGTACCAAAGTCCTTATGAGGAGCCACTGTATCTGAATTCTCTTTCTAAGTGAACTGGAAAGAGGCCAAGGGAATTAATGCAGTGAAACGCTTACCAGGAAGCCAAAGATAAATATTCATGTCTGGATTCGTTTCCCATTGACTTTATTAATTACATAAGGAAGAGATGATGTCTGCGAAAGAATTCCCCTTCTCCTCCCACAGGATGTATAGCGCTTTGATGCATGTCCTCAGCAACAGGAATCCTCCTGAAGTAAGTTCCTAGAAAGTCCCTGAGGAAGAGATCTTCATATTTAATATGGCTCAGATGCCAGCTCTGAAGAATGGGTTGGCTGAGATTCTGCCTACGTAGTGGTGGAGCAGAAGGCCTGTTCACCATCTGCACAATGCATAGCCCTCTGATCTGAACTGGCACAAGGGAGGAGGAGGTCCAGCTCTGACATGAGGTGCCATACACCTTTTTACTACTGTATTTGTAATGAACTTTGCATTTCTTGTGCATTTTGAAACAAGAAAACCCCTTGTTGACCCTGTCTGCACAACAATGTTTTAGGTGGGGGTTAATATCAGTATTTTGGAGGCCAAAATTGCCCTGCCATCTCACACACGGGTGCTATGTCCCTCTCCTACCTACCCTCAGGTATGTGGATTCCCTCTCCACATGTACTGTTTTACTTGGAAGGGAATTGAGTCTCATTTGGTATTGTGTCTTTCAGATCACAGCCCTGTTTTATGATGAGACCAGGTTTGCACACTAACAGCTATGGCTTGCTTGTGCTTTGATGGAAAGTCTGGTATTTTTGTACTTCTGCTGATAGAAAGGTGTCTGGATGTAACATAATGGCAGCTGCTGGATCACTGAGGCCTGCAGGGTTTCTTGGGTAAAATGAAGTGGAGGAATTCAGGATATCCAGCAAAGTTCTGTGCAGAGCTAAGTTGCAAGCTTGCCAGACGGGAAGCCACATCCTGGACATGGTGGCCAAGAGAGCATGTCCTGGCCAAGAGGAGACTCTTTAGTACATTTAGAATCTCTGACACACCACATGCAAAGAGAACCATGGAAGTGGTCCTCAGACTCAGGCAGAGACATCCTGTCTATGCTGGGAACAGTCGTAGAAGGATGCTGTGCTATGTTGCACCACAGCTGCTGCCTGGGTGGCAAGGAGCCTTGGCTTCTGCACCATATTGGTGCTGCCCTTACTTTCCTGGAGACTCCATGGAAAAACTGAAATGCCAGAACATTTTGTTTCTGATAAGCATCAAATCATACAACAACTGGACAGTAATGCCACTTCCATTCCTTTCATTCTCCCCAGCTTTTTCTCTTCATCCACTTGTTGTCACTCCTGCCCACAACAGTGCTCACACTCTGCTGTAGTTTGGCAGAGCCTTTAACAGGAAAACTGAGATACTGGTTCCCTGTTTGATTAGTGCCCTCATTTTCAGCTGATACTTAGTTGCTGCAAGGTAAATTGCCCACATCAATTTGACAGAGGTATTTTCAACTTTGGCAAAATATCCCTGCTTACTTTAATTGTTTTTAATGAGAACGCTGACTGCAAAAATACTTTGCAGTGTGATTTGTGCTTGCATTCAGTCAAATAGAGGAGTGTTTCTGGTAGACATACATGTTTGTTTTTGTCGTGCGCACTGTGAAGCAATATAGTTCTGCTGGGGCCATCAAATAGGCAATAGCGTATTTCATTATTTCACTTCTTACTATTTTAAAAGGCAGAAAGAGTAACAAACTCCCCTCTGGTTGGTCTAGTTGGTAAGTGGTTTCCTGTTGTCCTCCCTAACTTACTCTCCTTCCCAGCCAGGCAAAAACTGGACCAATGTCTTCTACACAAGAGGGAATAAAATGTGGCAAATCTTCTACTGTTACTAAGCTCACACCAGTCTGGCATGAGCAGATGGTGGAAAAAGAACTATTTTCCTGCAGCTGGCATAAAGACAGATACTGAGACAGCAAAGGCCCAGCTGTGTCTCTGTTGTTCTATTTCTTGATGCACCACTGCCCCAAAGACAGTGTTATCCTTGTATAAGTATCTATCTGACATGTGCCTGCTGCAAGATATAAAAGGTAGGGAGGGCTCAACTGCATCTCAGCAGAGTCAAAAAGGCAATGGGGGAGGGGTGGAAACAGTGTAAGATGTCTTCAAGTAATTAATGAACAAAGCAATGGCAGTGCAGTGCGAGAGATGAGGAAGAGACAGGCTTCCCTGCTAGAGTGTATTTACTGTTCCTGCTGACCCCTTGCAGCATGGGTGTAGCCTTCTCCTCAGCTAAGGTATACACAACTGAGCTCTGTGCCTCACCCCAGGAGAAGGATATGAGACCTACAACTATGGAGGAAGGGATTCGCCTTCACCCCTTTTTCCATCAAAACACCAAGATGTAGCCTTCCCACCACTGATGACCCCAAAGGAAGCCAAAGCTCATATCATGGGGATATCCCAGAGTGACTGGAGCAAGGACAGCTGTGGTGGTGCTCACAGCCCTCCGCAAAGCAGAAGTGCTTGAGCACCATGGGCTTTCCAGGGTCTCCCCCATCAACATGGGCAAAGCTGTATGATGATCAACAAGACTTCTCAGAGCTGCTCCTGTGTCTGGGTCAACACCAAGGCTTGAGGTGGAGAGCAAAGAAAAGGGGATTGAGTCTGATGGATGGTGACAATTCAAATCAGGAAGCTCAGTCCTTTAAATATATCAATAACTGCTTTGTTTATATTGGCCGAGGTACTTCCCCTCTGAATTGTGGCATTCACCCAGTATTGTGCTTTTCTCAAAACAAACACCCCACTTTCTGGGAAGACATCCCATCTTACAGTGTTCTGCTGCCATGCTCTGAGCATGCTGGCATCATTACACCACCGCTATGTTAACAGGCAACAAACTGGAGCCTTTTCCTCATCTTTGTGGTGCCATTTCCATCTGCTTTCCCTGCTGGAGGTGAGCTTAGGGTGGGGGGTAGACCCTGTCCCAGCCTGCATGGAATTGCTGCTACACAGATGCGGCTGCCATGGGGCTGAGCATCCTGCCATCCTCTGATTAGTAAAAACACACCATAAATCTTGCCAGTGCCCATGTGACCATGCCTAATTTCCTACCATCTAACTGGGGTGATCTGGGGCTGCTTGGGTGGCAGTGGTTTATGGCTATTCAAGCCCACTGGTATTCAGCTGTTGGAGGACTAATGTAAATACCCTATGGATTTGTAGGAGAGAAACATTTGTTCTTCTGAAGCTCTGCTTATGGTACGATTAGAATCATAGAATAGTTAGGGCTGGAAAGGATCTTAATATCATCTAGTTCTAACCCCCCTGCCATGGGCAGGAACATCTCCCCCTACACCATGCCACCTCTGTCCATGCTCTGTGCAACCTGGCCTTGAACACCACCGGGGATGGAGCATTCACAACTTCCGTGGGCAACCCATTAGATATATGTTGTACATCACACCAGCCCTACCACTGCAGAAGCCATTGGGGAGATCCATTCCCAGAATGGTCTGTCAGTCAGAGCCATTGGTGAGAATGGCACTTTGCATAGGGAAGTATATGTCTGCTGGCTACAAGGGTCGTGACAGGTCTCCACTTGTCAGAAATACAGCAGAGACCTAAGTCTTGGAAAAGTGAAAGAAACTTAGTGAATCCAAAAGGCTCTCCTAGGCAGACTAGGCGTCAAATTCAGCTACAGGCAATAGTACTCATTCAGCCTGCAGTACCTGCGATCATGGAGCAGAAAGAGCTGAACAAGAAGCGGGAGAGTGCTTCTGTCCCTGTGCTGCTGAGAAGCGGTGTTTACACTACAGTAGCCTTCTTGTTTGCCACCTGACCTTTCCAGCCTCATCCCCTCTCCTTTCTGGTTGACTTTTGACTGTCCTCAGTTAATCTCTTGCCATGCCCTTTCCTTTCCCCTTTCTAGCATATTTGCTATTCAGCAGGTTCACACAGCAATAAATGATTAACCAGCAGATTTGTTGCTCAGTCCCTTACTGGAATGCATCAAAGATCTCCACTTTGTACATAAGGTGTAGCAGAAAGGCAGGGCTTCTGCCACAGCATCAAACAAGCCTTGGCCTGTGCATTAAATGCAAGTAATGGTAATAGGAAAACACTTTAAATAAAAATCACGTTGCCATGAGAAGGGAAGAAGTCAACTGCAGGCACGCTGGGGAGAGCATTATGCATATGCCACACTCACATGGATAGCATGGACATGCTGAGTAGCTGGGCAAATTTCAGAGCACCACCACTGAGACTAGCAACCACATTTCTCATCAGGGAGGGCTGGGAGGAGGAAACCACACCTCCACACCAGACTCACATGAACCAGCCCTATGGAAGATCTTGGCTTGGCTCATTCAGGAGGTCAGACTGAGGCTTAGGCTGACATAGCAGCCAGCTGAGCACCACTGATGCGGGAAGATGAAGCAGGTGCCGTGCAGGTGAGGAAAGATCTGGCAGTGCAGAGATCATCCCTGCCAGGTGACCTGCCCCCCTTCGGAGGCAGACAGAAAGCATCTGGCAGGAAGCAGAAGACACTGAGCTGCTGGTGCCATCGCACCCCAGCAGGCGAGGAAGGGCTGGGGAGAAGAGAAAACTTCCCCTTGCAGGGTGCTTTCCTCTCTCAAACAAGGTAAGCCAGCAAATGACTCAATTACATACTGAAGAACAATGAAATAAATGTTTACAAGGTGCCTTTTTAAATGCCAAGAGTTATAAACCAGTGAGTGGAAGAAAGCAGGACTCGAGATTCCCCAGTGCCCAATTCAGGCAATGCTTAACTACTAGACTGTGAGGCATTGGAAGGGCTCCAGTTCCTCTTCTGGCAGCTCTCCTCACAAATCACAAGTACAATTTTTCTTTTTCATTCAAAGAAATAAATAAATACCATCCTTAACTGTGTTCTGTGTAAGTGCCTTGAATGGAGAAGAGAAGGGAAAAGAGGAATAGCAGTTTTGCATATCATGCCTGTGTTTCCAAGCTCTTCCAGGCACCGGCATGTACGTAGGCCTTTCCCTGGTTACAGGCGTATATATAATTAGCACAGCACGTTATGCATTGCCTTCCTATTTGCCGAAGTGTTCACCTCTGTGCAGGACAGCAGAATGCCTGAGTGCCACTTAACGTGCTATCGCCAGCCTCAGCTGTCCCATGAGCCCAGACTCCTGGAAGTTTGCCTTAAAGAGAACAGGCCCTGAAAAGGAAGGGGGGTGTGTTAGCCTTTCAGTTCTGAAGCCATAAACTTTCATGCTGTCCTCTCTTCAGCATAGGTGTCTGGAAACCTACTTTATGTAAAAGTTAAAATTGCTGCATGGGGTTGGAACTAGATGATCTTAAGGTCCTTTCCAACCTTAGCCATCCTATGATTCTATGACTATGGAGCTAGAGTTGGCAGGCAACCCATGTCCCTTCCAACCAGATAAGGGAACATTAGCAAGGTCCCTCATCAGCTGCTCCATCACATTGATCTGTGACTGCAGAAGGGAGATGGAAGCAGAAAGAGATCCCCTGGGCAGCAGTGGGCAGAGCTGTCCAGCTGTGTGACCTTGTTGCCTGCCTGTGTGTGTAATTCCTGATCAGGCCAGCATGAACTTCGGGGGCTCTGCCCCCTTATTCTTGTGTGCCTGGGACAGTGTATCAGGTTGTATCAGGTACTCCGGTTGGGTGTGTGTAGTACACGCTAAAATGTGTCAGATGAACACATTGTTCCAAGGGGCTTTCATGAGCCAGATGTCTTTAGCAGGGACAGGCAGTGTGAGAGATGTAAACATCAGCACACAAACACCTGCAACCCAAATAATGGGGAATAAAAGCATAATTCAAGAGACAAAGAGGGAAGAGAAGAGGATAAAACATATAATCAGGCTCTTTGAATGACTTAGAAACCCTAACAGCTCCTTTAAGGACATGGACTCTCCTACACAAGCTTACCTGACAGCACCTTAGAGATTTGCTAACTGGGGACTATCATGGCCAAGCAAACAGCAGAAGATGTAAATGTACCCTGTATAGAGCAGGGAACTTTGAGCCCCTCTCTCCTGCTCCATGTAATCACCGGCCACATATCAGTGGAGCAACTTGAGGAGGTTTTACTATGGATATAGGCAGGTGATGCGTGCAGGCTATTCCTTCCCCAGCCACCAAAACTCCTAGGTTAGTGCAAGGGGTTGCACCTGTCCTGCAGGGGTAGTGCACACCTGGCGTCAGTTTTGAAACTATTCAGAAGTTCAGGGTAGCAGAGAAGCATGAGCCTTGGAGACAGAGGACAGCACTGGAGTTTCTGGACGTGTCTGCTGTCTACACTGCTACTGTACTTGCCGACTCTGAATCTAATAACAGACTCTGCTTGCTGGTCGACTTTGCTTTAATAACTTAGGAATGATATGCAAAGAGCAGGGCACAAAGGCTGCTGCAACTGCTTGGCAGGGCCACAGGAATGGGAGCAGGGTGCAAACATGGAGGCAGGAGTGGGAACTTCTGCAGCTTTGAAAAATGGACATTAGTGTGTTTTAACACTTAATAGAGTCAAACCTTTGAGGAACCAAGACTTATTTTCAAAACCCAATGGGCCTTAGAATGCTCTCCTGCTTCAGCAGGAGCCCATTATCCACAAACCCTCCCCATTATCCACAAACCTAATTCACTTTGTCACCCTTTGAAATGACTTCTCTTTCATGGTCACTTGCTTTCTCTGGGGGAAGGAAGGTCTGAAAGAAAGTTCTCAAATGCCCTGAATGCTTTTTGCTCTGTCTCTTGTTTACGAGTTCCCTCCCTAATGCAGGGATTCCACCAGTGCCCTTGCAAGACAAAAAGTTTGTTCTCATTTGTGGGTCTCTCAGCATTTGAAGTGTCTCCTAATGGGTAGAACGTGGCTGTAGGTAATAATTCTTACGAACTTTGCTGCTGCTGCAACTCCATTATTTGAAAAGCAGTCAAGCACCAGCCACGCGGTGGCACATAATTAAAGATTTTGGAACAGTTTTACTGGCACGGCCATCCCCTTGTGCTGCTCCCACAAAGTATAGATCTTCCTCTCCTTCCTACACTCGGGTGAGCTGGCTTGTTTTGCACGTGATGAAGCACCAAGCAAATGGAACTGCATGGCAAAGACTCCTTCTACTGGGGTGACTCAGCAGGACAGCCATGCATTTCTTTGCAATGTCCTGGAACAGACTGCCTCTTCTTTAGACTGGATTGGGTTTGGGGTGGGACTTGGGCCTCTGAAGCAAGACTGGTGCCAGAGAACAGCTTATCCTTAATTACATTTCCATGATAGGATTCAGCTGTGGAAGAACAAACACCAGTGAAACCAAGGTGATAGAGCAGATTTCCAGGCAAGGTAAATCAGAGAACTGGGAACCTGGAACCGAGCAGAAGTTCTGCAGAGATAGAGATTTCATCATCTCAGAAATAGCCCTGGCAAAGCCCCAGTAGACAATGTAGCTAAGTTATTCTGTGGCTTTTATGTTCTTTCATGTGGCTCCTGGATAGCTAAAGCCTAACCACAATTATAGTAATTTTATTTTAGGGAATCACACAATGGCATGGACATGTACTCAGACATTTTGGGTGGCCCCTGAGAGGGAGATATTGGTGGCATTTTCGGTCATTGGCATCGCGGGATGGCAAGTTTCCTGCAGAACTGATGAAGGCAAAGCCAATGCTTTATTTTAAATGCTCATACTCAGTCCTCTGGCTTCTGGTTTGGTTTTCTGGTTGGTTTGGGCTTTCTGTTTTTCTTTTTATAAACCTTCTATATTTATTAGTTATACCCATTCGCAGATGCTGGGGCAATGCTTTGAGGTCCTGGAGGGTAGGCAGCATCCGGGATGCAGGAGCATCTGTTACAACCATATCTGCAGGGTGTTTGGGTGCCTGACAGAAAGTGGGAAGTGTCCAGGAGTTCGTTTTTTGGAATTGCTGTCCAATGGCGCCAGTCTGCCCGTTTGCAACATTTCACCCAGTTTTGCAAATCTGACAGCCCTCTGGCCAGCGTTACGTGCTCTGCCACAGCGTTTTGCGAAACACCCTCTGTCGCTTATCGAAACAACAACAGGGTAGAGTTCTGCTTGTGGTAAAGTTCACAACGCTGACCACCCGAAAACAAAGGATACTAATTTTGGGACAGATCATCACCTAACCTTGTAGTGAAGTTGCACTGATTTGCCCCACCTAAGGGTGTTGTGCCTTGGTAGTAATGGCACTCTGCAGACTTCCCAGGCCTGCTAACTTCAGTGCTGACTTTCAGGGGATGTGCCTGCTCACCACACTATGGAGAAGTGAAGAGCTGATGACCTCCTGTCTTGCTGTTGCCATCAGGTTGCTGCTGCACTCCTAATGACTAGCCAAATCTTAACTGTGTGCCTGAGCTCTCCTGCTTGTAGACCTCCTTGTGTATGGGAGGGGGGGGATTAACTCAATTGGTCTCTCAACTTGTCAGATCAATTTCTTCAATGCTTTTGCACACATTGGCAGATGTTCTTCTAACCACTGGTTAGGACATTGACATAGATGTTAATCTATGGTGCTGACAAACACGATAAGCCATAAACACCCATGTCCCAGTTTCTCTTTCCTCTTGATCTTAGTGTGATCAGAGTTTCACTTCCAATAAGTGTCATGATGAGAGGTGAAGAAACGAGAAGACAACAGAGATGAAGCTTAGCTATCATTCATAGAGGCAGATCACACATGAGTTGCACACCATCAGAAACAAACTGTGCCCTTGACACCAATGTGCTAACTCTTTTATCATCCAGCCACTCTGACCTTCCTGATTTTCCCTCTCCCACCCTCAGTCCCCATGTTGTGATTTATGCCCTTGCTCCACTGTGCCTATCTCTTCTTTGGGACAGGTTTGTATAGCTGATGCAGAGTTTATTACAACTAGGGCTTAATCTTCAATCTCATGTTTGAAAAGTCCTCAAAAAGTAGTAACAATCATGTTAGTAAACTTCATAGCACTTGAGAAAATGTAAAGGTAGGTAGCTCTTATAAACCTACCCTGGAAAGGAGGGTTGTGGTTACAGAAGAAATGCTCTTCATTGTTGGGTCTGTCACTGACACTCCTCATCCATTGCTCTGCTTACTTAAGGTCCCCCAGTGCTCCAAGAAGACAGTACCTCCTTGGAGCTCCCACCGTACGCTCCTCTCTCCGTGAACCAAACTCTGAAGAAGTGTCAGACCACAGTTTGACAGGGAAGCTGCGGGCCCTGGGGGTTTCAGGCTTATCCAACCACAGCCCATGGTTGCAGTGCACAAGCGTGCCCTTGGTGTCCTCTGGCAGAGGAAGGCTGGGCCCTCCCTGAGCAATCCCATTCCTATTAACAGGTTTCTGCTTCTAAACAAAACTGTAGCATTTGTGCAGGAGAACAGGTAATGTTTCACTTCCTTGCTAAATCTGGAAGTCTCTCTTCAGCAAAATCCAAAGGCATTTAATGAGCAAGAGAAACACAGACTTTTTTAGTTCTTTTTTTTTTTTTTTTTTTTTTTTTTTCTATNTGAAGTAGTTTTACTGGGCAAGAGGTTCATATCTAAACTGTTTGTAAGGATTTTAGCCATTTTTTGTCTATCAAATGTGAGGGTTTTTTTAAAGTACGAGGCTTTCTATTCAAAAGGTTTGTGACTTTTTTTTCTTCTTCAGCAAATCCAGCTGTTTTCTCAGTGACTGGAGCTGCTGGTTTGCCTTTGCCTTTGTATGGAGTGCTTCAGAGGGGTTTGTGGACAGGGCCACATCAGAGAGGTTTCCCACAGAGGTGGTCTCAGGAGCCCTCTGTGGTGTGCTGGGACTTTGAGATGGACCTGTGTTCTTTATTAAGCTTATGAAAAGGAGACAAGATTTAAATAGCATTTATTCAATTTCTTTGTGTGTGTTTTTTCTTGAAATAAAGGCCTTTTCTCTTTTGTTTTATTAGAAACACACCCACAGCAGGGTGTCCAAAATCAGGCAGGGCTGTGCTTGGCAGGAGCCCATGGGGAAGCAGTGTGCAGTCCTGCAGGGTTGCTCCTTGGGTGCGTTCTGCGGTTCTCCATCCCCCCTTAGACTAGCCTATGTCACACACTCACTAGGTACCAAATGACACTTGGATCCCCCTGGCTCTGCCACTTTCTGTCACACCAGCCACCATGAGATGGGTGTAGGTCTAATTCCACCCTCTAACTATGTGCTAATAGGCCATTCCAGATCACCATTCCCTCAAGCTTCTCTGAACACATTAAATTTCCACGGAGTAGGATTCACTGAAGTGGTCTCCCTCTCTGCAGAGCCACAAGAGCTGCCAAGTTACTGTAAAACAGTGCTTGAGACAGTGCATATAACCATGTTGCACCCAGAAGGTCCTGATATGTGTGAGTTCAGTTGCACTGAGCTTTAGACATATAGGGTATATATATATGCACACATGTTAAAAAGACAATCCTTGCTACCTGTGTGAACAGCTAATGGGAAATCTTATGACTTGTATTCTTCTTCTGTAATATCTAATTATATGTAGTAGGGAAATGTAGAGAACTGGTACAGTGGCCAGTCACATCACATCCTTTCCCTGCTCCATGGAGAAACTTTGGAGAATCTTCTCCTTTAATTTCTGTACCTCGGTCTTTGCAAGTGGTCTGGTGACTAAAAGCAGCTCTGCAGTGGGAGAGAGAAACAGCTCTGCTAGGACATCATGCATTTGCTTAGGGACAAGAAAGCAATACTGTCCTACTGCATGGGAAGCTGAAAGCAGGTGCTCATCTAGCATGATCATGCCTTGAAAATTCTGTTTATGTCAAATAGGCAAACCTCAGAGCAAACCATCATGGGCAAGGCCCCCAGACAATGATAAATGGCATTCTTTTGCCATGCAAACAACATGAAAGCAGCAGCCAAAAGCTATCAAGTCTCCGCTGAATCACTGATGAATGTCATTCAAGCTTAACACAGTGTCTGGAGAAATACAACTTGGCTATACAGAGCTGGTATGGGAACTGTCCCTGTATGTCAGCACAGTGGACGGCCCACTAGCTCCATACCACTATCTCAGGTGTTGAATGCGATGTAATTGAGTAAGGTTTCTGAAGGGCATCAACAAGGGGATGGATGCAAAAGTCATGTTTTAAGGTGGTCAGCACTGACCTGAGGTTAGGGAATGCCAACGGAGAATTGTGCAGCAACTTAATTCTGTACACACTGGCTGGAAAGGTAGGCCCTCCTCCTTTAATGAGTGTTTGGGAAGAACTCACAGCTGCAGCAGGATGCAGGACCCTGGAACTTCAGTGCTTTTGTGAAGTGAGTGTGGTGGAGCTGTGTGGCTCCTGCTGCAATGAATCAGCACCAAGTAGCTATCTGCCATTCTAGGAAATCATTCAGATGTACTGAGACATAAATAATCTCTTTGTGAAGGAGGAGCCCAGGAAAGAAGCTATGTGTCTCATCTTGTTCTTCCCTCAGAATTAGGACTGGCCCATACAAGGGGCTGAAAGCGAACTGAGGGTGGCTTAACTGAGATAAAGCATTTGTGAGGCTCATTGAAGGTGGGCATCAGAACTGTTGGAACAAACCCAGAGGAGGGCCATGAGGATGATCAGGGGACTGGAGCACCTTGCATATGAAGATAGGCTGAGAAAGTTGGTGCTGTTCAGCCTGGAGAAGAGAAGGCTGTGTGGAGACCTCATAGCAGCCTTCCAGTATCTGAAGGGGGCCTATAGGGATGCTGGGGAGGGACTCTTCATTAGGGACTATAGTGACAGGACAAAGGGTAACGGCTTCACACTTAAACAGAGGAAGTTTAGATTGGATATAAGGAGGAAGTTCTTTACTGTAAGGGTGAGGCACTGGAATTCTGGTGTAAAGTACTGGAATGGGTTGCCCAGGGAAGCTGTGAATGCTCCATCCTTGGCGGTGTTCAATGCCAGGTTGGACAGAACCTTGTGTGGCATGGTTTAGTGTGAGGTGTCCCTGCCCATGACAGGGGTGTTGGAACTAGATGATCTTAAGGTCCTTTCCAACCCTAATTATTCTATGATTCTATTCTATGATTAGAGGGACACAGCAAGCACTGTCTGTTGTGGATACCTGTCTGGCTCCTGCATAAATAGGTGCATTTATTTAGATATGTTAACATCCATCGCTGTAGGGAAAGCAACCAGATCTGAATGCTCATTACCTGCTGCAGGGAAGGGGACATGCAAGAGGAATTTGAAGGGAGCTGCCAAGAAAAGATGAAAGGATTTTAGAAAGAGAGGTTGTGAAAACAAGTAGTACTGGAGAGTTCATCCATGCATAAATGAGACGGAGCCTGAAATGACGGAGAGTCTTCATTGCTTCCTTGAAAATACAAGGATTAAAAAAGGATGGCTAAACAGGATGTAAGGCAGAAAACAAGCTAGCACACAAGGAGGGAAGGAAAAATCTCAATGTATGCAAATCAACTTTGATGTGATGCTTACCACAGTGTCCTGCTACAGAGGGATAAGCTTGGAGCTCTCCCCAGCCCAAAAAGTGGAGCATGCTCCCAGCTTTCTGGGTCTATGCCAGACCATGAAGTTCACTTTCAAAGGCAAAGCTGACGCGGAGACATTTGACAGGACTCATGCTTCTAAAAATCACGTGGATGCTTTTGTAAACATTACTTCTGGGTGTACTTAATATCTCCACTATTAATCGGGTTGCGGGGAGTTAAAAGCCCATTAATGGCATTAACAAATGCTATTTAACTGGGCTGAATTGCAAATGCAAGTTTAGGCAGAGAACAAATACAATGTGACTTTGGAGGAGCAGAAAGGCAGCCAAGAAAAAAACCAACCAACTAACCAACAAAACCTTGAAAAAACCCCCACAAAACAAACATCTATTAATCAACACAAAATACATAGCCTGAGAAGGGAGGAAAAGCCTTGGCAGATGTGTTATTGAAAGAACTTGCTAGTGTGTTGGTTAAAGCCAAATGTGAGGTTCAACAAATGGAAGGTGTAGGTGGGCCAAAACGTGAAGCAGATTTGATAAGATCTTGGCATGCAGAATGGACACAAGGACGGTCAGTGGAGTTTGGTCTTGTTGGCACAAAGAGCACACAAAACAGGGCCAGGAAGTTATGATCTTGCTCTGAAATCAGTGGCTTACCAAATGAGGGAGATGGATGGCCTTCAAAGCAAAGAAATAGCAGGGACTGAGGGTATGGAGAAATCATTCGAGCCTGTTTGGGTTTTTGAAGTGTGCAGTGGGATGATGACCCAAGCCTGCTTGGTTTGGCTATGTATTGGCTGACTGTGTTTGCAGGGGCGTGTTAATACCTGTTCACACTTACTGGTTTCTGAGCAGTCAGGATAATGAGTCTTTCACAGAGTGCTTGCTTGCATGAAAAGGTATAAAAAGGGGAAGAAATTGGTTTAAGGGAAAATGCAAACTGAATCTTATGGGGGCAAGTTAAGCAGTGAAGTGCACAAGTCAGCAGGTCCAGGGAGGTGATTCTCCCTCTCTACTCTACTTTTGTGAGACCCCACCTTCAGTCCTGCATTCACCTCTGGGGCAGCCAGCATAAGAGGGACCTGGACCTGCTGTAACAAGTCTGAGAAGGCCACGAAGATGACCAGAGGGCCGGAGCACCTCTCCGATGAAGAGAGGCTAAGAGAGTTGGCTTGCTCAGCCTGGAGAAGAGAAGGCTCTGAGGTGACCTTAGAGCAGCTTTCCAGTATCTAAAGGGGGCTTACACCTGGAAAAGGACTTTTTAAAATGGCATGTAGTGACAGGACAAGGGGTAATGGTTTTAAACTGAAAGAGGGAAGACTAAGATTAGACATTAGGAAAAATTCTTTACTGTGAGGGTAGTAAGACAATGGAACAGGTTGACCAAAGAAGTTGTGGATGCCCCATCCCTGGCAGTGTTCAAGGCCAGATTAGATGGGGCTTTGAAAAACCTGGTCTAGTGTGAGGTGTCCCTGCCCATGGCAGGGGGGTTGGAACTGGATGATCCAAACCACTCTATGATTCTGTGATCTCCCCAGGTTCTTTGCCTGAGGCCTTCAAATGTAGGTAGTGGCATGCAACCTATAAAGTCTAGTTCTATACTAGGGAAAGGGTAAATGGATAAAAAAGTAATTATTTTCTAATTGTGCATAATATTTCAGCTAGATGGGCACTTATTTTTATATTATCAGTGTCCTTATTAACTATTAATAATGACACTAAGAAAACACCAAGGCTGGAAACATGAAATGCTCAGAAATAAGAAATGCTAAAGACAGGACAAGGGGTAGCGGGTTCAAACTTAAACAGGGGAGGTTTATATTGGATATAAGGAAGAAATTCTTTCCTGTTAGGGTGGTGAGATGCTGGAATGGGTTGCCCAGGGAAGCTGTGACTGCTCCATCCCTGGCAGTGTTCAAGGCCAGGTTGGATGAAGCCTTGGGTGACATGGTTTCGTGTGAGGTGTCCCTGCTTATGGCAGGGGTGTTGGAACTACATGATCTTAAGGTCCTTTCCAACCCTAACTATTCTATGATTCTATGATAGCTCTTCATGCCTTAATTCAAACTTTTATATGTGTCTGCATTGTGTTGCAGTCACAGGATCATCATTGTATAGGACAGCTCATCACTGTGCTCACTGAGTAACTGCTCAGAGTTTCTTCTTACTCTCATCACTTGACCTCAGACCTTATTTACTAAACACCACTTAAGCTCTGTCTAGAACACAAACTTATTACATTTCCTCATGGGTTTTCCTGTGACACTTTAAATCTGAAAAGTTCACCAACATGAACAGATTTCCCCTTACCACAGACTTTCTGAGAAGAGGAAGGAGCTTAGTACTGCTTCCATTTTATGAACGCTAAATGAGGGTAAAGTCATTAGAGTTGGAATCACTGACTCTTGCTGTTCACTTTCAACTACACAAGTTTGCTTTTGAGGGATTGCTTTTGTTTTATTTTGTTTGTGTGTGCTGTATATGTTCAGATGTTGGCATGTTACTTAGATCTGCAGAGAATCTACCCTCCGAGTGACTGTTGTGAAAGACAAAGCTGCAGATATATAACAAAACCAATTGTTTTCTATGATTGTGAGAGCTGGGCACCTACTGAGAGAAAAGAACAAGGAAACAAAAGAATAAGAAGTGTTGAGAGGACCAGGGAGGAGAGCAGGGAGGGAGAATGGTGTGGGGATTAGAAAGTCTGGTACTGTGGGAGGTTTGTGAGTAAATAAAATGAGCACTTGAGAACCTTTTCAGGCAGGACACTGAGCTGAAACAACAGAAGAAAGGTGAGCTAAGCACCCTCTACAATGTCCCTGTTAGCAGGTTGTGATACTGAAGCCACCCCAAGGGAATCGCTGGCAAACCTGCTATGAACTACTTCTAGGGAAAAAGCACATCCTCAGCTGAAGAGTGGGATTGTGGAGCTGGGAATTTCTAAGAGTGGTGAGTATTTCTTGAATCTTTAGCACCAGGGACTCCCATGATTTTATGTTGAAGGCATAGCTCCCAGCAACTTTGCTTGCAATGCGGAATGCTGAGCACTATTGCCGATCTGGCCCCATGTGTCCGTAGCTTGGCAAACAGAACAGGAGGTAGTGGCCAACTTTGAAAAGGCTTATTTAAGTGACTTGCAGTAGCACACAAGGACTCAGTGGTACGAGCAGGGCTAGGCAGCTTTCAGTTGCATTAATGATCAGATCACCTCTTCTCCACCTCCAATTCTCTTCCTCATTTCCTACACACCCTTCCAGCTTGGCAATAAAGGATGCAGGGGTCCTATTGGAAAAACCCAACAAGACACTATGTGACCATGTAATTAAAGGCTGTACTATAACACACAGGCACAAAGGAGATTAATTAATGCTGTGTAGAAAGCCTCTGGACCAGCATTTCCTTGCTCTGCTGTGCAGTCATACTGATCCTTTAACACAGTTCTCCATGTGCTATTTCATAGGTTTATGGAGGGGAACCACACCAGAGTTCCAGAGCTTTCTCCCCTACCCCTTAGAGAGTGTGCAGTACAAAGACCCTGGCACAAGTCACCAGGGTAGAGGAAGCTGGAGATCTTCAGCCCTCTGGCTCCTGAGGTGGCAGGAGGGTAGCAGCCTACCAGCCCCACAGACTGCAGAGACAGGAGCATGCTTGGCTTGGTGCTGGAGCCTGGGCTGCCACAGGACATTGAAGTGTATTGGCGCAGACTCTCCAAAGGAGAACTTTCTATGGCTTTAATGTTCCTGCTCTATCACTTATATCCTGAGTGACATAATCCCATGAACCATGGAACTACCTGCCTCTGTCTTGTACATTTGCTCACTCAGGTCCTGCTTCCTTACAGCTCTGGTGGGTGCCTCATTTTTTTTGTTCATTACTACTTCCCAACTCCTTCTAGTCTGTGTCTCCACTTCCCTCTGCCTTTAAAGGCAGAGTGGGTACAGTTATCCTCCAGCCAGAGGTCTCAGCAGGACTGGTGGCAGAGGCAATCCTTCTTGATCCTCATGTCCCTGTGCAGGACATGTGTGTGCACGTATATGGTGGCACAGAGGAGCTGGAAGAGATGAAGCAAAAACCCAGGAGAGATATTCAGGAGGTCTTGAGAGAAAACAAGTGCTTGTCTTGCCTCTTCTGCAGACAAAATGCAAATATTGGCTTTTCTGAGGTTTATAAGGTGGCCAAAGAGGTGTAGATTGTAATAAGGCTGCCAAGAGCACATCTTTGATAAGAGGGCAGCCCTGCTCTGAGGCATGTGAGTCACAGACCAGTAAGAATATTTCAGCATAAGGGAAACAATGCATTTTTCTTCTTGTTCTCAGAAACAGCAGCACCACTTAAAGCAGAAAAGCAAAACCAAGCGAACAAAACAAATTCAGCTTGAGGCAGTCACCCAGCATGGGGAATTGCAGGCCAGATGGCTAGTGTAACAAAGCTATAAGTAACTGAAAACAGCCTTTTAATAGGAAGTATTAGGCAACTTCAGCATTAGGTGGTACCACCTTTGCTGAAACCCTCTCTCCTTCTTTCTCTTTTTAAATATGACTTTTCTAAATTCAGCACATCAACAAATTCACTGAAGAAGCACAACGGTGGTGTGAGAAAAGCCTCATGGTGTTCCTGTTGCTGTTACATCATGAGCGTGTTGGAGGACAACAGATGACTTTCCACCACTCGTCTTGCTGCCTGGTCTTGCTCCCTTCTCCTCTTGGCCCTGTTTTTTGGGCCTGCCATCTTCTCACCCACACACAGCCGTCCCCTTGGTGTCTGTCTCTCCCTCTTGGTGGCAGCTGCTTGCTCAGCCTCCCAAGCCACTTTGGAAGGCTCAAGCCACCTCCTTCTTGCCTGTCCCACTGCTGACTCTGACAGCATCAGCTTGAAGCCCACATTAATAAGCCCAGCAAAGCTCCTTACCTTGGCTCGCTGCCTGCCCTTCCCCTCCCCTCTGCTCTCAGTGTACCTCACTGGTCTTCTTGGATAAATCTCCGTCTTCCTAATCTACTGTAAAACAAAAGGGAGGGGGACAAAATCTCAGCTCCCGACTGACTGTTCTTTTGGCTTTCCACAGAGCCTGTCAGTCTACTGACTTTAGTGGGATGACGCTGCTTCACATCACCAAGGATAAGACAGACCTGCTTTTGTCAGTGGACAGATGCCAATTTGCAGCAGCAGAAAATCTGTCTTGTTGGCTTAGGTTTCAGTGTGGCTGGGGTGATAGATGTCGGAGGGTGAGCCGACCCCTGACTCCAAATGAATGCAGGAATAACTAGACACAGCTATGTATGCCCTCCTTGTCTTCTTCACCTGCTTTCTGCATCTTTCATCCCAGAAGCATGTGCACATACAAGGAGTAAGCTTGTACATAAGTTTTCAGTTGTGCACACTGATGCTTGCTCATTCTTATGCTTGTTTCATTTTTAGATGATTTCCCTATCTCAGGAGATGCAGCACACAATGCTTTTACCATGCTTGCATGAGTTGTTCCTGCTTGTTCCACATCATCAAGTTATTTGCTGACAAGTGGAGCATATGCTTTCAACAGCATGTCTGCTGTGACAAAATCATATCCTGGGTCATCAATTCAAAGCTCATAGTGTGTGCTTGCAGTTTCAGAGGGAACTGTTGTCTGCTTGCATCTTTTATAACCCCAGGGAGACATGGGCAAATCAGGACAATCATGTGCAAGATCTAGCACTGTTTTCTTAAGCCATGCAAGTGTTTTCTTTCTTTCCTCCATTGCTTTCTGCATGCTCTACAGGCATCTACTCAGTCACGAAATGTACTGGATGAAGTAGGGGCTCTGGAGTCACCGCTTGAAGCATCCCAGTAGAACTTGGCTGCTTTTAGTAGGCCTCAAAAATGCAGCCTGGATTAATACCAGTACCTACTACAAATGGTTAAAGTTTTTGTGTTGCCACTCTGCCTTAGCAGTGTTTGGGAAGTCATTTCACACAGGTTGTGAAAACCTTGTCATGAACTTAAAAACACAACATGTGTGAGATCCAGAACATTAAATTTACCATTTCAAGGTCAGCATATGTAATAATTAGGAGATTTTTATTTTTAATTTCTACTTCCTTTTTCTTTTTTTTTTTAATTGAAACTTCATCTTGTTTAGTTGAAACCTTTCCCCATTTGCAACTTCAGTCAGCACATGTTGGAATAATTCCTGATACTCAGTGACAGTTCTGTCCCAGACAATAATATTATGAGTAGACACTTCAATTTTTACAGGGACTGCAGCATCTGTGTAGTGAAATGTTTTGGAGCCTGCCCAGTAAGTATACTGAAGGTGTTCAAGCCTAGGCTTTCCATGCCAAAGGAGATCTAAAAATCCTTATCAGTCTATCTAATCTGCTGAAGAATTTGGCTCCCACCAACAGAGTCAGTATTTCAGTCCAAGTGGAAATTTTCTCTTTGTGTGTTCCTTTTCCAGGGGCCATTTAAGGCTGAATCAACTATGCTCTCCTCCATAATTAGAAAGGAGCAAGCTTGCTTTCATCCCCCTCTGTTTTACAAATACTGCCACTTACTGTCATGCAGTATCTCCACAGCCTTCCACTGCAAGCCTGGAGGAATGCTTTGGACCATCCAGATCCAAGTTTCTTCGTCCTCACTTGGATTCCAGAAGTGCTTTACCGTGGCTGAGGTTTCACTCTCCCAGATGCTGTCCAAAAGTGTAACAAGAGACCGTCTTGACTCCCATTGCATTACTGATCTACAAAGAGAAATGAACTATTCCTGTTTCTGTTTCTGTAGAAGGAGCAAGTGTTGGCTTACCGTCTCCCCAGTTGTCTTGTAACTGTAAAGTCATCTTTCCACCCTGTTTCACTGAGCTTAATTCACCAGAAAACTGTTCTGTCTTTCTTTGAGTCAATGAGCACGAGCATTTCATGGCTTAGGGTTGTCACAAAGGTCATCCACTCTTCTTTTTTTAGTTTCTTTCTTTCTTTTTGTGAAAACAAGATTAAAACCAAAACATGCCTGCAAGCATCACACCCACCCTACTGGAGGACTATCTTTTTTCTACTTTAGCTTAATGATGGGGTATCTTCTGGGTGACTGTTAGAGGGAATTACATTCTAGCAGCCTGTGAAAGGCATGTGCATGCTCTGATATTTGATATTCTTTTCCCTTCTGTTCGCTATAGCCATTTCTCTTCTGTGGGCAGGGCATTTCTTTCTTTACAACAGTGTTTGTGCCTGTACCCTACTGAGTTCCCAGTCTCAGATCATCTCTCGAAGTTGTTGAAAGTCCTGGTGGAAGCTGATGGAGTTATTGCAGATTGACTCTGCTGTCACTACAAACAATATTTGAATCAAAACCTTGTCCTGTGTAATCTCCATATCTCCAAGTGACCTACTTGTTCTTTTTTTCTGTTTTCATTTCATTAGTTTATGGGACAAGATTCCAAACTGAGGTAAATAAGTGTGAGTTCACCAAAGTCAATGGATGTAAATGGGCTTATACCATACAAAAATCTAATATAAGGTCTTCAGGGAAGGAATCTGTTGCATACTGAAGTCAAACTTTTGAAGTGTGTAAAAGACCTCTGTTTCACTTTGTTTTATTTTCCTTTTATCTTCTCTTCTCTCCCCTCTCCTCTCTCCCCTCTCCCCTCTCCCCTCTCCCCTCTCCCCTCTACCCTCTACCCTCTACCCTCTCCTCTCCTCTCCTCTCCTCTCCTCTCCTTTTCTCTTTTATGTAATCAGGGAGAAGAAAAAAGTAAAAATCAATGGCTGAAAAAGTACTGTGTCTCATTTTTCCCACTTGCAGTGCAATTTGCTGGCTTAATTATTTCTCAAACCTTCTTCTGTCACTCCTAAGTTTCAGAGCCACTGCTGGAGCTTCCTGTCATGGTTATGCCAGTCTGATAACAGCTATTTTAATTATGTGGTTTCTTGCTCCATACCATTGGACACGCTCATCAGATACTGAAACCCAATTTTTCATATTATGCACAGTAACTTTATTTTAAATGAAAAATTGAATTGGGGATGACTCATTTGGGAGAAAAGAAGTAAACAGCATCCTCCTTCAGTTAGGCTGGCCATTCCTTCCATTTCCTGAGCTCAGTAAAACCCAAAAGGACTTTGGGGCTAGAGAGCCTGTCTCTCCAGCAGGTCCATCTTCACATCTCTGTGCTTGTACTGATGTGTGTGCAGGTGCAGATGCAGTATGAAGAAGCAGAAAGACTTTTTCAGGACCAGAACAAAGTGGCCCACTGTGTTAATACATTTCTTTACCCTCTTGCCCAGAATGTGGCAGGTCTGTCCATTCCTGATGGAAACGGATGTATGGTCGGGGCATGTAGACTCTGCATGGAAGGGGGTGCAAAGAAACACCTTGCAAGGAAAGGTACCTCTGGGACTTGGTGAAACAGTCACAAGTTGCTTATTTATTATCCTCTCAGCTTACACAGAGAGTGAAAATCATCCTCCACAGGGGAAGTATGAAGACAGATGACCAAAACGCTACAAAGCATAGAATTCAGTAGTCACTCTTGTGCTGAGGCTCTCCTACCACCTCCTGCATGCAACAAGCTGAAGAGTTAGGATATGCTGGTGTTAAAGGCAGCACAGAGAAGTTCATACTGCCTCCTACAACTACCTATTTACCATTTTCTGAATCAACATCCCCCTTCCTTGGCTCCAAAATTAAGCCACAGCTTTAAACTCAGAATGTTTAAAGAAACAAGGGTGGGAAATAAATGTCTGGGCCATTCTTCAAAAGCCCCATGTAAACACTGGGTGACCCATTCCTTATTCTTTTCCTAACCTGGATGAACTCTGGAAGCAAGCAATAGGCAGCAAAGGTTAATTAAATCCATTTCTAAGTTTAACACCCCTGGCTCCCCACCCTGTCCTAACCAGACTTTGGGGGCTGTGTGTTATGGGCAAATATAACCTGTTTTGAATTCCAAAACATGATTTCAAGCTTCCTTTAGAGACAAAGAAAACTGATTTCTATATGCTGAAATGAGTCATTCAAGACAGGGAACCTAATTAGGGCTGCAGCAGCAGCTAATTTCCCCACCAAAAAGAAATTTGGTGCACTAAAGAATGAAGTGCGAGTTCCGGGCAGCAGCACCAGGCACTCAGTGTAATTATAATTTATATGGCCCTCACTGCTGTAGCAGTTAAGTACTTGACAAGAACCAAGAGATTTACTCTGAGGTAGGGAAGTTTTCTGCTCTTTTACAACCAGGGAACCAGAGATGAAATGACCGTTCCCAGACTATTCAGTGGATTTGACCAAGCTGAACTCAGGTCTCCCCAGGTCCCTCATTAATGCACTAATGCAGGAGCTTTGCCCTGCTTTTGCTTTTGCCTTTTCCCTGCCTGAAGCCCTGATAAATTTTGATCTTCCTTTCAAATAGGTTAGTGAAGGGAAGGAGCAGCCTTCCCCTCTACAGCAGGGCCAAGTCTCCCCAGTACAAAGCCCAGGTTATTTGTGTCACCAAATTCCAAACAAGACATAGGAAAATATTTCCTAGATTTCAGAAGGTGAGGGGCTCAGCTTCCAGTCCTCCAAGGGCGCCAGGCTGGTTCAGCTGTATCACAACCCTTTTCTGCAGAACTCACCTGACCCGTACCTGTACCCATGCAGATGTCTCACCAGGATGACAGATACCCAAGCAGGATTAGATCTGAATACACCTGACTTGCAGAACTACATCAAGGTCTGCCCTCGCTCCTTTTCTTGGTTCTTCAATAATTGTATAATTCAAAGTTTCTCTGCAAGTCCAAGAGAACCTTATTTCTGCAGAAGCAGCAGCAGCATATGGGTCATTTTGGGGAGTGGGTTACAAATGCTGTTTTGCTTGAATGAAAATCTCTTCTTTAGAAAAGCAAAAGGCAGGCTGCAAACATACAGAAGAAAGTCTTTTTTTTCTGAAACCAAGACACTTGGGGCCTATGCTGAGGTGCCAGTACTGGCCAGAATTCCTTTGAGGCTGGCAGAGGCTGCAGAGTTCGCCATTGGCCCTGAGCTGCATTTTGGGCCAAGTAGGAAAAGGTCAGATGTGTTTGGCAGTGGGGCTAAAATGCCTGTGAATCCAGTCCCAGGACCTCAGTCACTTGCAGCAGTGCAGGAATGCTGGGAGGCTAGTGTCTGGCAGCTTTCGTCTACCTAAGAATACATGAGGGCTTGGCAGGTTGGGGCAGGACAAAACCTCCCGTCAGCCAAGAGTTTAACGCTGCCTGGGGTTTGCCTCCAGGCCCCAAATCCTCCTTATGTCTAGGGGGCTTTGTTCAGTTTTGGAGGTCAGCCTGGAGCAGCTATGCACAGTTTCACTATTGCCGTCAGAGGATATCTGTGTTGCCGGAATCTCTTACAATAACTCTGTAAACATGAATGAACATGTTTCCCTGATAATGTCAAGTGAAAAATCCCGCATTTTTCCTTTCCTTAATGAGCAATTCTTGCCCTTCAGTGTCTGTGACCTGGAGCACATGTTATTACTGTTGGGTGACAGTGCTGTAATCCCATTCTTGTACTTGATTTATGAAGGCAGGGCCTAGGGCTGCACAGGGTCAAGGCCCTGTTATGGTAGACACTGTATGGGCTTTTAATGAGGGAGAGAGTCTGTATCTCTGAGAGGGTGGACAAAAGGTGGCAGTGAAAATGAAGATACAGTGGCCGAACCTGGAGGGGAGCTGATGTCTCCTGAATCCTGGAGTAACAGAGCAGCTGCTAACTTTTTCTGCCATTATAAATATTCCTGATTTTCCAAGTAGCTCTGCTGTGGTTCTAGCTCTGATGCCAGAGGAGCTAAACACTTTGCAGTTGTTCCACCTAATGGGTCAAGCAGCAGCTACTGAATGCACAGACATTATAGTGGATTGAAGTGATACATATGAACTTGATTATGGTTTCGTATGGGGAAAGAGCCACGTCTTCTGCTGTGCTGCAGGCATCATTCAGGGGATGCTTTTTTCCAGCAGCTCAGGTTGGGAGTGCCTGTGTGAATATAACCACCATGACGCAGACAGCCAAACAATGGATGGGTTCAGCAATTAAATAGAAAAACCTGCTTAATTAAATTAAAACAAGCAGAAAAATGTATGCCTTGTTAATGACCTCAGGACAGATGCTGATGAGCTCTGCTTGGTGCCTCAAAGGTTAAAACCAGCTGCTTTTACAGCGCTCATGTAGACAGGAAACTGGGGCAGACAGCAGAGCATAGCTTTCACATTTAATGGGATCTCCCTTCTCTCCAAGAGGAAGACAAAGAAAATGGATCATCCACCATTGGCTGTGGTTTGTGTGTGGTCTGTGAGCACAGTAATGCGCAGGTCCCATAAGGTCTCCTACTCGAGGGGTGCTTTCTGTGAAGCATTTCAGTGGACACAAGATCAGCCATGCTGAATGCTGGTGGAGAGCAGCACCTTGGCTGCTTCCAGGCATGCGGGCAGCTGCAGAGCAGCAGTGGTCTGGAAGTATTCCTTGGTAAACTGTGGGGACTGCAGTGCAGAGAAAGTGAAAGGGTTGATTGTCCATCCCCAAACAAGAGCTGGAGATTGCTGTCCTTCCCCTGCCTCTTTGACAAAAGCCACCCTAACCCACACTCAATCCCCTTCGAAAATCTTCCCTGTTCTCTAGCAACAGCACAGTACAGATGACCCGTGCCAGTCTTTTCCTTTCTGGACCAGCCTGCCTCACATCCCCGTTATCTAGGTTTTGCCTATAACAGCTACCTGGGCTGGAAAAACCCTCTTCCAATAGCCATTTTCTGCACTTTCTTCCCACATCCATCACCAACAGCAGAATTTGGGAGAACTTTGGGGCAACTTGAAGCCTGTCTTCTCTTTGCTCTGAAAGAAGGCTAAATTTAGGGAAGGAGAGAGGGCAGAGAAAGCAAAGAAGAACACATTCTCTTTCACCCCATGATATGCACACTTGTTTTCTGCTCGCTTCCTTATTCTTAGCTCTTCCACTTCACTCTTTTTCCAGGTCCTTAATAGTTTCAGTAAATGTCAGGTCCCCTCTCACTTAACAAAATGTACATGAAATGAACGAAGTGGAAAAATGTCCCACCCTGACTCCCTGCATTGAACCCAAGCTGCAATACATGCTATTTACCATCCAATCACTTTATTTTTACCAGGTCTCTAGGAAATTTCCAGTAAACCAAACAAATTTAAATCCTATGATATTCCCACCTCACTTCAAGGGGGAGCCCTGAGATGTTATTCAATCCTTGGAGTCATTTGTTTCACATGTAATCCCAAACACTAACCAAAGGCAACATAATATGATAGGTATTTACAACATATCCATTATCTTATCAGAGCTTCAGGTACAGCTGTAAATAGCCTGTTCCATCTGGGCAATCTGCTGAGTTAAATGGGTTCTACTTTTAGAAGCAGGAACTGGAGGACATGTCCCATTTAAGCTCAGATTCACTTCCACCTGAGGGATGGAAACTCAAACAGTAGATCTCAGCCTCAGAGCAGGTCCATATTCTGTGAAACGCGGCTCCCTCCATCTGATGTAAAAAGCTGGGGTTGCAAAGATCATGCTGCTCATATGGGAGCTTTGTTGACAGAGTCCTGTTAGCAGCTCACCAAGCGTAGAGAATTGCCTGGATGGAAGGTAATTTTGCACAGTCAGCCAAAGGCAAAATTAAATGCAAGGCTGAAGGCAGGAAGAAAAGAGACCACACTGGAAACTGTGAGAAGAAAGGGAGGAGGCAGAGCTGGAGGATGGAGGAAAGAGAAAAACATGAAAATCAAGACCAGAGAATGAGTAGTTGTTAGGGTGAAAGCTTTTCCACTGCTTCCCTGGCTACGAGCAGTCTGAATGGGACATGGTATTTACACCTTGCATGCTGCCACACAACATGTATCAGGTGAGAATGCCATGTCTTCCACTCCAGGATCCCTTGCAGCAGGGATCTTCTAATAGCCTTGTACAGTGCCAGAAGGAAACAAATCTGTTAAACCTAGATTGAATCAATAAGCTTAAAAAAAAAAGCCTGGTGAAGAGTCAGAAGAATTGGGTTGCATTAGATCTGAGCTTGTCTAGAAGCAACTGGTATTTCAAGAAAGTAGAAGTAAGAAGGCTTTATCTCTGAGGCATGAGAAATCAGCAGCCCATTGCAGCATGACAGTGACTGCTCTCTGGCCCCTAGGAAACATCCCAGAGGCAACTGTACAAGAGACCTCCTGTCAGGAGATGCTGTTGACCATTTTTATAGTTTTGTTGGCTGAAACTAAACCTTGCTCACTAATGGTTGTTTGGCAGCTGACCTCAGAGCAGGTGATTTGTGGTGTCTGACCACAAGAGGAGGTTACTGCTGAAATGGACTTGAGCTGACAAGGACNCTGAGGTCTGCTCTGAAGCAGGTGATTTGTGGTGTCTGACCACAAGAGGAGGTTACTGCTGAAATGGACTTGAGCTGACAAGGACCAGAGACTTGTGCATCTAGTGAAACCAGCACTTGGAAGTGTTAACAAGCAGTGGGCCAGTGGTAGTGAATCTACTTAAAGATGCATACCAGGGCACAAAAACCAGTGCCAGTGTAAACAGAAAGCAGAGAACAGATTAGTTTGCAATAAACATGGAAGCAATTGCAACAGAAAACAATGAGTCTGACAAAGGAGATTTAGTTACAAACTTTGAATAAAAACTTTCCATTTAACAAAATATGCTGCTTTTGGCAAGCAGCAAAACCATACAAACCCAAAGTACATTTATGCACGTATGGTTGAGGGGACAATGACTTTTAACTGCTAGGTTTGACAATGAAACAAAAACTGTGGCTTTTCAGGTTTCCATTTACATGTACCCAGTCAGGCTGGAGAGGAGGCTGCTTTGTGTCTTTGGGATGAGTTGGAGACCCTCGAATTCTGAAATCCTGTCAGTAATAGAGGAGACTTCTTACATTTATAATTAAGACAAAATGGCAATGCACTCATATGCAGTCACACGGGATACAAAGATTCCGTGTTGCCAAACCACCTGGGATGTTTACAAAAGGGCAAATGCTAATCAGGATACAGAGAGTGGAGGAAGCCCAAGTCACACAAGTATTTAGGTTGAATCAAAGTTTACAAATGCAGATCTATAACTTGTTCATTGAACAGATTCAGCCTTTCTTTTAAAGAGCTGGTGGGTGGCCTTTAATGTGATAGATTAAAACCAACATAAACATACCCATAAATATATAGCGTGGGAATACCCAAGTGACTGACAAACTATGTGCAAGAATTGTCCTACAAGGATGGCGAGAGATGGTAAAATTTTCCATAGTTTGGGGTATTCCCCACATGAACAGGCAGCAGCTGGGCAAAGTGAAACCTGCAGAAAACAAATCAAACATCTCCTGCCAGGTCTGAGATGATCAGAGCAGGGTCAGAAATATGGGTTGAAAACAGCCCATAGCTGGATGTGGTGGTATAACGCCTTGTAAGCAGCTGAGAAAAGGGAATGGCAGATAACCTCAACAAGAAACACTGCAAAGTTGCTCCCCAGAACAAGTAAGCACCTCAGAAGGTAAGGTAATCGTGCAAAGAGAGGAAGCGAAGATTTTTCTAGAAAGGGAAATGGGTCACCTTTGAAATGCAGATGTGGAAGGAAGGCATGTTAGGAGCACAGGTACCTTGGGAGGTGACCTTTTGCTGTTCTTTCTGCTTCTTATGTAAGACAAAATGGCATCACTGCAAGGACAAACGGCTTTTGTACTGTGTGGCAATGCCACTTAAGTAGCCAGCAACCGCTGCCCGCAGCAGACACTTGGGATTTGAGCTCATGATCACTGGTGAATGGGTTGCATTGAGAACATCAGTTTTACATGATGCTCACTTACAGGAGGTACAAAACCAGATCCCTCCCACGACAGATATTCTGAGTGAGGGGTTTTCCCTCAGCAATGGGTTCCTTTGGTGGCCTGTGCCTCTAAGGTCAGCCACAGAGCAGGGTGGGCAGTCAGATGGGGAAAACAGGAGAGCAAACTGTCATATTTCACCTCACTTGTCCCCTTCCTAGAGCTGGCAGTGTCATTGTCCATCCTCAGCCCTGCAGTGTGGGGCCAACCTTAAGCTTGTCCCTTGTGAGAGGTTTTGAGGGGGCTTCTTGGGGACTGTAGGGCTTAAATAGGACCGTGCGTGGCATGGGGTGCAACTGATGTGAATATATGGCTGTCAGGTCTGTGGCTGAGCAAGGGTATTTTGAGAGTGATGGTGTGGCCTCAGTCTGAAGTTGTGTCTGGAGTGGGAGGAGCTCTCACTCCTCTCTGAGACACGGAAGAAGGTCTGTGCATGCAGGGCATGGCAAGGAGAGGCACGAAGGTAATTTGCAAAGGGTGGCCAAAGCATAAAAGGGAGCTGTGTGGTGGAGCCAAGGTGACGTGTGCCTAAATAGCGGATGTCAGCACGCAACACAGTCAGGTCCTTCATGGGGTAACACAGGGAGCTCTTTTAAACACATACATACATGCACGCACAGAAATAACAATTTATGGTTGTGTCAGACGCACGTCTGGGCTGCTCATTAAAATTAATGAGGTAACGTCTCCAAGGCATTCTGAAACGGATGCTTCCCAGAGAGTGCGGGAAAGACCTCTATCACGTTGAAATGGCTGCTTAGCAAAATCAGTTGCAACTTCTACTTCCCATGACCGTGCATCAAACTCATGCCATGAGTATCAGCTACTGTTTAAACTTACATGCAACTAACCTCTCTTCAAACACTTTTGTTACAAGATTAAACAGCCACACTCACACTGAAAATACATGTAAGGTGATCTCTCCAGAAGAGGTACTGGACTCTTCCTGTTTCCTATCATTTGTGGACTTATACGGAGGTGGGACTTGATTATTGTTAATACTTTTTATCTTCTCTTTTGTCTACACAAGTAAAGAATTGAGGCAACATGTTACAGCAGAATGGTGTGCAACTGCTTGTCCTGATGACTGCCTGCACCATGTAACTGAACCCATGAGACCTCAGTCTTCCTGCTCATCTGTTGTCTGCAATAGCTGTGAAAGTCCCAGACAAAGTGGGTGTCCTGCTCCCTCCCTGCCTTTCCTTTAACCAGTGGCTGTTCTGTGGAGAAAAGCTTGCTTAACACAGCATATCTGGACAGCAGATCTTTATTACTTAACTGAAACTGGTAACTTTTCCATGGCAGACAAAATGGATGATCAATACAAATCCATTTCACAAAATACTTTTTCCAGTTTTCTATTTGAAAGATTTGGGGATTTGTTGCAGTACTTTGTGTTAAAGTTGCAGGGTTGGTCACTCGATTAGGAGATGTGAAGCATGAAGAATGTCTCTGCCTTGTACTCAAGAGACGTGCTGCAGCTCTCTGGTTACATGGGCACATAGTATATTTTGGTATGACTTCTGCCTCCTTCAGCACATAGGGCTGGCTGATCTAGGTAGGAATTGGGCTGAGGAAAAGAAACCTACTCTGGGTCAACTACCTTGAGTGCCACCCGTGTCAGTGGTGTGGCTGTCTAGAGTAGTGAGGAGTGCCTGACAGTTGAGGCAGAGGGATGCTCTGCTGGAGAAACACACAGGCTCCTCCCTGTCTGGGCAGCAGTAGAGTCCACTCAGACTTTCTCTGTCACTCACTGAGTGCTGTGTTTTTTCCTGTAGACAATATTTGTGACAGTGCTGAGCATGCACACCTGGAGGGGAAATCAGTGGGAGCTGCACACTGAATGTCTAAAATGCTGTAAGCTTGCCAACAGCTTTGGGAAATTCATTTTGGCACCCACAAATAGCAAGAAACTTCTGGCAACTTTGATCTCTCTCTTCTATTATGGGGCAGCACCATCCCCTTTCCTATGCATGCTATGAAGAAACATGCATTGATTTTTTTAAGTTCTCTGACTTGAGGGTAAGACCACAAGGGAATTCAGTAATGATGTTTACAGGGCTGCTTCTGGAAAACAGGCCTGCACACCACGCACCAGGGAAGGAAGGCAAATAGCTGAGCTGAATAACTGTGCATACTGTTAAAGCAGAGAAAGCCCTGTGGAAAAAGAGTACGTGTTCATGAAATTAAGTGCTGTACAGTGCCATATGCTCAGGGTTGTGAATATAGATTGCAGAGGCAACATGAAGGCTGTAGACTTCACTGGATGCATGTTTGTTTACTGTAGTTGTTTGTTTGGAAAACTTGAAAGATCTCCAGCGCTGGAAGGATATTGTCTTTTCCACCAGCTGAACATCTTCCCTATGTCTCCTCCCTACCTCATGTGCTATATGATTGAATGTTACTTAAATCACAGGATAGATAAATAAATGTCTTCATAATGAAAATCCTTAATCAAGATGTCCTGTTCTGTATTTAATAATCGGTCCTAACCCCCGTTGTGCTTGTGGATTGCCTTGTTGGCTACTTGCTGTTTTGTTATTTCTGTCTCAACCTCTGCTCTACTGCTTGAAAGAAACAGTCTGGAGTTTACATTGACTTTACCAATCCATGTATTTCAGGAAACAGAAGATGCTGGTCTCTCTCTCTCTGCATATTTTCAAAGACAGCACAGAGCCTCTTCAACCAGTGATATTCTGATGATATCTCAGTAATTTCATTTAAGCTGGAAAATTTTCTTGCAATATATAATCATCGGTGTATTTGAGTTTCATTTTGTGTCAAACAGTTTGATAAAATTAAACTAGACCTGCTTTTTGCAAGTGTTCTGGATATTTTCCATTCATCTTGTAATTGTAACATCTATTTATTGTACATTAAAAAAGAGGCAAGGGAGAAATCTCTGCTACCACCTGTAGTCTGAATGTCACTGAACTTTGTCCTGCTTCTCCAAGCTCATGAAGATTTTAGTAATGTCAGATACATGGGAGCCTACAGTCGTTTCATTAATAACTCATGAAAATGCAATAATGCTCGAATAAAAGAAGCATTTCCTGATTTCCTAACACAAGTCAGTACAAATAAAATTGGCAAAGAGCTAAAAGTGGTCCATCTTCCCATCTGGTGAGATGCTGAGCACAACTACCCTGATCATGCGCATCTCTGAGCCCTGCTGCCTGCTTTGGGACTGGGCTTGCTTGTTCTGCTCCCTTTCTCCTATCCTCAGAGGTATCTCCTAGCACAGAGGATATCCCCTAGCACTGGCCTATTTGATCTGATGAAAGAATCAGCTAGGTTGCTTTCAAAGCCAGAGGGAAGGAGGAGAAAATACGAGTGGACCAGTTCCTATGCAGCTGTGTTTCAGAGGAACCCTCAGGCCCTATCTGCAGAATGGCAGACCTGTGCCTTGGCAGCAGCCCAGGACCCATGCCTGATTATTTCCTATTTGTATAAGTGCTCTGGCATAAGGGTGTGGCTGCTGGCAAGACATCTGGGAAAGGATCTTGGATACATCAGCCGCCCAGTTTCCCAGGGAGAAAAAGCGTGTGGACTGTTGTGTGGCAGAGCCGCAGGCTACTGTGTTTGTGGCTTTGAGTCCAAGGCAAATAGACCCTAAAAAGCATTCTGGCTATGTGTCCACATTGCCAGGCCAGCCCTGCTGGCAGGGGAGCCAAGGAGGAGAAATCATGTCTCAGTTGTATTGTCACTGTGCTCACCATGGTACCCAGGCACATTATGCCTTCAGAGGTAGAGGGCTGCAGACAGCATGGGGAATAAACACTGCTTGCCCTGAGGAGAGAATGATTTGCCTGTCAGCCAGCTCCTGCTAGCATGCTCCCATGGCTTTAATTCCCCAAGCAATCTGCTCTCCAATTTGCCCGTGCTAGGGCTCAAACCCTGTTAGTCTGTCCACGGCCCCTCTCCTCACTCCTGAGAGAAGGTGTTAGTGGGAGTGATGATGAGATGCTGTGGCTGGAAATACTCGCCTGGCCACATGGCAACTCTGTTTCCTGGTGGTGAGTGCTAGGGACCGGTGCATGCCACAGACACCTATCGACCTGCTCAGCTGTTTGTGGGATGACCTGAGCCAGTGCACACGCAGTGGTCAGTAGACATCACAAGACACCCTCTGGACTGAGACACCCCACCAGAACAATGAAGCATACTAAGGTTAGTGACTTTCTCAAGCCAGCGGCTGCGAGATATCCAAGGAATGCAATGGGAATATGACTCTGCTGGGATGCTGCCAGCAACTTAGGATCACATGTCTACATGACGCTTAATATGCCATGCAGTGCCTCTGGACATCTGATGCCAAGCAAGGCCTTCAGCCCAGGGCCAGGTGCTACATAGTGAAGAATTTGGAACAGGGAGCCAGAGTGGGGCAAGGAGCCTCCCTGTCCAAAGATTTCCTGCTGTGCCTTGCCTGTGGGCTCCTCTGTGCACCCTGGCAAGGTCCTGCATGAGGTTGTGGGGTCACCTCTGGCTTTTAAACATCATGTTGGTGATTATATCCAATGACCACCATTTCCTTTGCCTGAGGGCATTCCAAATGAGACACGAATCTCTTGGGGAGGTAACATGTCCATGGAGCTAGTGCTAAGTCACTGTGGGCAGGTAATTGGAAGATATTCTTCTGCCTTGCTACCTGCTTTGGGGCTGAGCTGACTTGTTCTGTTTCCTTTCCCCAACCCTCAAGAGAGATTTCGTCTACAGTGTCTGGGTTATTATCAGCTTTGTTAAATGCATTTTACTCGAGGCTGACAGCACCCTCTTCCGTCCCTCCAGCAGTTCCTTTTATATCATCAAAAGGCAACGGGTGTATCATCAAGAGGCAATGTATATATTATCAGGCAACTGTTTTGCTAAATTATAAGATTACCTCAACTTAAATGCATATTGCTGGTGCTTGAAGCACCAGACGAAAGTTTAATGCTTTCAACTTGATGAGGCTGAATGCTTGATATCTGCATCAAAACGAAAGGAATTCTTCCCTTCCAAACACGTTTTTGAAGTCTTGTGATTTCTGCCCAGACTTTGGCTTTTGAGTGTGTGAGCTGTGCTTTTTTGATGTTTGTGGGTGGCAGGAGCACAGATTCCCAGGAAAGAATTCTCAATAGACAGAGAATAACCTTCTCCATTATGTGATTGCCCTGGAAAGTGCTTGTGAACACAGAATATCATTTAATACAGGGTAGGAGGAGAAGTTTCATCTTTTTGTTAGGCTGTGAATGACAGGTTTTTCTCATGACAGCCCCATGACGTTCAGGACTAAGAAACTGTGCTCTCTATTGAATACAGACAGGAGGTACCCAGAGAAATGCCTCTAGTGGAAGCTTTTGGTCTGGTCACCGTAGTTTGTTTTTTTTTAAGTCATGTTAAAGCATTAGAACACAACATGAGCTGGAAAGGATTTGTTAGCTATCTTGGATCAGGCACTACTGTTCCAGACTGCTTTTTTTTTTGCAGGTCTCAGCACCAGTGGAGGCCAAACTCCTAAGGTTTCTTTCACAGTGATAATACAGATAAGAAACCTTGCCTAGTGGGCTGAGAGTATAATATCCAGGAAAGCTGGTGGTCACAAAAAGACATCGGTAGCAAAAGCATGGCTGCAGTAAAGAACAGCAAGCTTTGTAAGATCATAGGTGTGTGGTAGATGTCTTTTTAGATCTGTGGTGAGGAAAGTCTGCAAAGTAGAGATAAATTGCCACAGAAAGAGTTAAATAAGCTCCACCAGAGGCAACAGAGAAGGAGAAAACCATGACAAAGTGTTTTTGTTAGCTTTGACAGTCAACATGTCATAAAAAGGTGAAGTATTTGTAAAATTCTGAATGACAGAAGTCCACAAGGTGTGTCATTTTAAAATAGACGCAGGAGCACAAACAGAGCCCTGCACAATGTTAGCAGAGTTCACGGAAAGTAGATGGAGTAAAATCCCGTTGCACAATAGAAGGGTATCCAGAGTGCGCAGTCCTGACAGCCTGCCAACCGTGTCAGATTTGGGTATGTTATAAAGAAGCCATGCCCTATAGACATTTGTACTCTGGATGCGGCTTTTGCATGGGTAACCAGCTCTAAAATAATGTAATGACTGGGCACAATTAAAGAAACAAAGGGAAAAGCGCTTGACAAAACCCTTATTGTAACAAACTACAGGCAAATTTTCTCAGGTCCAGGGGGATTATTGCACTCAGTTGCAAAAGAACATCCATGCATTAATACCTGGAAAAGCTCCACTGACCGTCCTGGCTGGACTACGGGTGAAACAGAGTTTAGGCAAGAAGGAGAAATCAGAAAGACTCCAGAGATTTGGGAAATTACGGAGAGGCAGTTTTCCCAAAGGACTTCAAGAGAACTGAGCCTTTGCTTAAATCTGAGATAATTGAATGCAGTAACATCATGCACTGTATCCCCACAGTGCAGCTCCTGTGAAGCCAGCCCAGCAGGGAGATCCTCAGGCTGGGCACAGTTGTGTTTGCTTCAGTGATGCGAGTGCCTCTCTGCATGGGGTCACAATGAAGCTCTGGGGGGGACATGCCAGCTCACAGATCCCATCTGTCCAAAACCGGGTACCTCCTATTGCTAAAATTATAATCTGGCTGCTAGCGAAGAAGCCCTGTGAATAAGCAAGTATTTGGTGTTCTCCTTCAGGCTGTTCACTCCTTGCATTTGGCAGGACCTTGTGTGTATTACTGTGGCCATTTTGGATGCGCACTTTCTCCCTTTTGGCAAGTTTTGCTGTGAACTCAAGAGAAAAGCAGGAAACCCATTCTCAGATTCTGATTAAAAGAAATTTTAAAGGCCACGACAAGCTGCTGGAGGGAAAATCTGTCAGAATGCTGATTTTAAGAAAATCAGTTGATGTCAAAATTCAATGCATGAGGACAGATGCTTTGATGTTGGTAAACCAATTCTTGGTCCTTAGAAGGATGGAGCTACAGGAATACAAAGCATTATTACTAAACAAAACATTGAGTTACTCAGAGGCATAAAATAAGGAATTACAAAGGGGGAGGCCTCAGGCCTTCCTTGCGACAGCACACCAATGCCCCACTTTTGAATGCCCTGGGAAGGCTGATGACCTTCCCAGCCAGGGGAAGGATGATACAGTTCATGTGTATGTTCCTGAGCTCTTGGGCTATTTATCCAAAATGCTGAATTTACAAGACACTCTCCAATGAAAAGAATAGGATCTGTGTCTGTGTGAGGCTCCTTAGCTGAGAAAACAAACAAAACAAAGAGGAGAGAATGCCTCTAGAAAATGTGCTGTGGTCTTTAAAAGGATGTGTCAAACCTCTGTGTACTTCTGGGTCTTCTTAGCACTCCTGTGCATCTGCTGTGACTCCAGGAACAACAGCAGGAGCCCCCTTCACCACCTTCTTCCCCCTCTATCTTACCCTACTCTTCTGCTCAATGGCTCCTCTTGGGATGCAGTAGTAACAGGGAGCCTACGCCCAGATCCCCAGTGCAAAATCAGGGAAATCCACGCACCAGTCACCCTCAGCTTTGTGAGTTGATAGGGTCCTGTTTGTTTCACTGACACTTCACAGCTCCTTGGGAGCCTTTCCAGGAGGTTCCTGACAGTGTCCAGAGGACCTGTCACTAGAAAGCACTTCCCAGCCTATGCCAGAGGTAAGTAGTTTTTTCCCTGTTTGCACTGTGGAGTTCACAGTCCAATTTACAAGCCCCTCTGAGCTATTAGTAGTACAGTCGATAAGCCAGGAAACATTACAGAAGCTGCCCCCTGCATCTGTGATTTATGCTCCTTGCTAAATATAAAGCTCCCAAGGCTCTGCACATCTATATTTTGGAATGGAGCCCATGGAAATATTTGATGGATTTGGAAGAACAGATCTCTGTGGCCAGTCTTTCACACTTGCCCTTTTGTGAGCAATCTGTCTTTCCTTGCAGCAGACAATGGAATTTGGGCACAACAGCTGGAGTTTCAGTATCTCCACATGCTTTATTCGTGAGGGAGCCTGGATCTGAGCCATTCAGGCACTGACCATCCACAGATGAAACTGTACCATCAGCATTGCAACAGCCTCTCTGACCTCTGAGAAGCTGTGTGAAACACATACCTCCCACTCCAAACTGCAGTAGGCTTAAAGGCACCTCTGTAGAGTGCAATGAGAAACAAGCTGTGCTACAGAGACTACACATCTTCTGGCTGTGCATTGAGACGGTGCTTGCTTAGCTGAGAGGCTGATGTTCCTAGTGTGGCTTTTTAGGCTGAATCTCTGTAAGAGTAGTAACAATGTCCACTCAACCCTATTAGTTCCAAGTCTTCTTATAATGGCATAAACCTGGGGCATGGAAGGTGAGATGTACCCATTCAGAGAAGGAAAGGTGGTCAGTATAGAACTGCCAGCAGGCAAAGACTCCCTGGACTGCACAGGGCAAGCAGAGCATCCAGTGTATACACAAACTATTTTGTGTGCTGTAGGCTTATATCCCCAGCTACTGTAAACCTTTTCAGCTTTGCTGCAGTTAAGTGATTTTTTCCAGCTGAGAGTCTGGTCTTGGGTGGAGCTATGCCAGACCTGCGTCACCCTGGATGTGCTTCTAACAAGCAGGGTTTCAGATCTATCACAGAGGTATCCAATATTTTTGACAAATGTCTCAATGCAGTGCTGGTTTTATGAGTGTATGGTATGCTGTTTCCATCAGAGGAGGAATGCAGCGAAAGGAAAGGCATGTGGCATTTTTAGTGTATCATCAGGTCTATCTGTGTGGCAGATGTCCTCTGACCTGTCAGACAGTCAGGCTGAGCCACAGTTTAGGAACCTCAGTGCAACAAAGTAGAGCGCACTGTGGAAAATACACAAATCCTCTCAAAATCAGGAAAAAAAATCGAAACAGCAACCCTTTTTACGAATCCTTTCACAGTTCCCTTTTGTGCATTCTTTAGCATCTAACATTTATTTTGGAGTGGGGCAGAGAGGTGGATTGGCTGCTTGCCTGCCTTCTAGGGTGGAGAGCTTTGCATAAAAGGAAAGAAAAGAGAACATCAAAACCAGATTGAGGGGAAAACAAAGTCACCTCTTTGCAGAGTGAGCTTACAGTTTTGGGCAAATTCAGGACCTAATGGTTATTTCCAGCTATTACTATTCTGAATCTGTCCTGATGAATAGCCTAGTGGAGTGGCCATGACAGAGTAAGAATGCATATGTTTGTTCTCGTAGAAGGAAGGCTGAATTTTAACATACAAGGTGCGTGTGGTTATTTTTAATGTGTATAAAGCACTGGGTACTGGTTTCCTTGCATGACTCTCCATAATATGTGAATGAATCACTGCTTCTCAACACACAAGTTTGAGCTAGCAGTGCAAACCTATCGTTCTAGCTGATAGAATTTGTCTGATATATTTGATTCTGCAGCATACCATAGTATGTCTGAGATAAGAGCTGGTTCAGCAACCATCATGGCAGGGAAAGTCAGATTGCAGCCTAGAATGCCAGTCCTGGGAAGGGGGGGCCCTCCTGAGAGTGTGTCTCTTGAGGAGCATAATAGCATCTTTCTGGTCATCAAAGCCTACCATTAAACAGCTAGATAACAGTTGCCTTCTCCAGCAGGAACACATGTACCCTGTGCACCACCAGACATAAGACATAGTATGACTGTGGGACACCTTCTAACATCCTGAAAATAATCTTTTAGAAAAGGGTCTGTAACTAATGTAAAGAAGGGCCAAAAGCCACAAGAACAAAATACAAGAATGCAAGACTTGTGTAAAGGCTTGTGTAAGGCTCATTCTGTATCCTCTTGCACTAGCAAGGGACTTGTTAAGTAAAACTTCAGTAACGCTCAACCTTTCTCCAGGACAGTTGTACCAAATCCCTGCAGTGAGCCTTCCCTGCAAGAGTCCTTACAGACACCTGTTTGTTGAGCACAGAGAGCAAGGCCAGACAATCAATTAGCACAACTCTAAACTTCCACATAAAATGCCCAGCTTCCTCCTACCATGCCTTCATCCTGCATTTTGGCTTGGGTGCTTGTTGATCTACAGTTTGACGAGTCTCCAATTCCCCTTTCCCACATAGCAATCTGCCAACCAAAGCAGGTACAACTTTGTCTCAAAAATGTCAAACTGAAAATCATATTCAAGCAATGTCAAACCGTTGTGTTTATACAGCCATCTCTGCCTTTAGTCGCTATCACCAGACAAAAAGATTCCTCTTCAGAGCCATAATGAGTTCTTTGCTTACCAGATCATGAGAACCAGGTAGTTACACTCTTGTCTCTTCAATAAAAACTGCAGCAGAAGGAGAACCCTTCCAAAGCTAAGAGCTGCAGAGCTTTGTAATAGAGAGACTCAGGTTTTTAAGGTCAGAAGGGAATCACTGAGTTTTATCTCACACATACCACAAGCAACCTTGAATTTGCACTTGCTTGGATTACAGTGAAGCTTTTATATAACAGACAACCTTGCCTGAAGGTTTTCCATGGCAGAGAACTCATCACAACCCTCACTGCATTGTCCCACTAGCTCACTGACTGCTGCCTTGCCTTTAGTTTGCCTCTTTCTTTGCCAGATATAAAATCTTTGTCTTCACAGGCTTTTCAGTCTAGTGGGTAACTGTCAAATTTCTAAAGATGTTGATCAAAACATCCCTTTATTTTTTTTGTTCCAGTCACCATGAAACCCTACCTATTAGTTGACTGTTAGTTGTTTAAAGGGTGCCTAGTATTACATATTTCCTTAATAAAAATATTGTGTGATAACAAGCCAAATGCATCACAGAAGCTTAGGTAAATCACATCAACTCTTCCTTCCACTGACTGAGTCTGTAAATCTCCTAAATCTAACAGTCTAACCTGACACAGATTCTTCTCATGGCCCTGTGACTGAGCAACAAGGGAAGGTGTTCCTTTCAGGAAGTTGTCTTCTGAGGACTGGATATGCCACCTCTACCCTTTGATTAACAGTGTTCAAACATTCTGTGCAAAGCACACCTCTGTGTACTTACCTGTTGTATATATTCATGAAAAGATAAACTGTGGCATCAAGTCAATCAAAAGCTTCTGATGACAGAAGACTGTTTTTAAGGAACTGGAATGTTTTGAACATCTGGTCCTTAGGGCTAAGGGTTATTCAGCTGCAGGATCTTCTTCTGAGAGTCCAAGAAAGCATCCTGAGAAACAGGCACCAGAAGTCCCGTGAGTGTCCAACCAGGGAAAACTCAATTAGAGACATTCACTATTGCAAACTTCTTTCTCCTATCTAATATACAGTGTATTTGGTTTCTTCTTTGCTTATCATATTTCTCCCATGAGTCAATCTGGGCATGTTTTGTGACTATACAGAGGTTAGGACCTTGAATGCATTATTCCAAATGTAATTCATAGTTTGGAGACAGTTGGGTCCTACAGTCTACATATCACCAACCCACAATTTCACATCTTGTTAGCCTTGCCTTGAGCCCAGGCGAGATTGTGCTGTTAGGTTGAAGAATAGTGTCCAGACAAGCATATGGCCTTGATCTGAAAACATCAAGAGACAGAGGACCCAGCACCTGCACTGGCTGCTTAGTAGCTAAGCACCCGCTCTATAATCCAATTTATCTGGCTTCAGCTTTCAGTTGTAGATCCTTGATCTTCCTTTCCTTCTGGCTTACAGAGGCCTCATGTCTTTAAATCTTCTCTCACTCTGGCTTTAGATAGGAAAAACAAATAGAGCTCTATAAGAAAGATACTGATAACCTGGCAAGAATCCAGCAGAGGACTGCTAAAATAGCTGGCAGCTGGCACATATACGGTGTGCAAGGAGAAGTTGAGGGAACTGGGATTGCTCAGCCTGGAGAACTGAAGGCTAAGGGGAAGCTGCTTGCTGTTTTCCACTGCGTAATAGGTGGTGGAGACAGACTTCTCATGAAGGGTCACTGTGAAAGAATGAGAAGCAATGGCCATGAATTACAGCAAGGGTATTTTCTCACTGGACATAAAGTTTTCACTGTGGAAAGTAGTAAAGCACTGGATATTTTCAAACCTTATGTAGATTAGGTTTCACAGGATCATGGCCAGGCAAGTTTTGAATATCTCCAGAAAAGGAGACTCCACAACCTATCTGGGCAGCTTGTTCCAGTGCTCTGTCACCCTCAAGGGGTTTTCTCCATTTTCAGATGGAATTTCCTGTAGCTGTTGCCCCTTATCCTGTCTCTGGGTACCAATGAAAACAGTCTGGCCTCATCAGCTTGACACCCACCCTTAAGGTACTTGTATGCATTATTAGCTTGAGCTTCATTAAATATGTGCTGTTTGAACGGTCTAATTTATCAAGTGATACAGTCAGGCAGTATGATTGCCATGCCTTCAACAATCTTTACCCATCTGCCAACCTTTGTGTCATCAGCAAATAATTACCAGTGGTAACTGTAAGCTTGTGCCTCATTGATGAAAATGTTGATGAGCCCGGAGCCTGTTACCACCCTTACCAGCAGCACATCCTCCTTCAGCAAGAGCTCTCTGTTGACAGCTGCTTTAAGTCTGTCAGTCATTTTGTTCTTCATGTCATTTCACCTGAGCTTTCCTGATGTTTGGTTATGCTAATTCATAATCAGGCTGTTATGTGGTGCTAAGGGAGACACTTCAACAAGGGCTATCATCTAGCAGTTGACTAGTGACTTCACTGGCCATTCCTGTGAACTCACCAAAACAGCCCTATTACATTTATATAATGAGACATGCTTTCCACAATGCCATGTTATGAGAATTAATTGTTTTTTTCTTTTTCTGTCCTTTTATTCTTTATCATTTAAGACCCATGTCAGTTTATCCATTTTGCTGGGACTGGTGTTTGGATAAGTGATCTACAGATACCTTGCTCATCCAGCTTGCCCTGTTTGAACTGGCATCACATTAATGTCCCTTCTGTTTTCTGAAATCTCCCATTTCACAAGAAGCTTTCAAAATTAATACCAATGGGCCTCAGCTAACAATTTTATTATTCCTGAATGCAGATTATTTGGGTCTGCTGGTTTAGAAATGCTTTGTCTTTAACAGGCATTTAACTTCCAAAGACGTTTAACACCAAAGCAGGAATACTTACTGAACTGCTCCTGCCTCTTCATGTTATCATTCCTGCTTTTCTATCTTCATCCAGTAATAAACTTGAGTGATTACTGCAGTTTCCTTTGTTCTGAATATCCTTCTGAAAATGTCCTTCTAATTGCCTTGGGTCCCACTGGCCTTGTATTTTCCCCTAGATATTTGTAATCTAAACCCTTCCGTTTTAAACTCTGAAGTGTAAAAAAAATCTACTGTTTTCTCACCTGTTTACTGAGAGGGTTTTTTAAATTTTATTATTTATTACTACTCTCATCTTTGCCACAGAGCTTTTGTCAAATGCTGCACTTGTTTTTTTTTTTGTGGGCTTGCAGCTATTGGCCATCTAATACAAATTTTCTGGACATTCTTACTTTCATTTGCATTTTTTTCTGTCTTGGTTTTTTCTCACAAACAGATTAATTCCTAATTTAATCTGGGTTTGAGAAAATAGTTCTTTTGAAGTCTGGGTGCACATTTAACTGTTAGGGGCAGCCCTCTGTTTGCCAATATTGAATATAATCAGGTCATCCTCACTGTTCCCTTGACAACTGTCAACTCTCAGCCCAGTAATTAATTTGCCTTTGTCAGAACAAAGTCCAGAAGAGTTACCACATGATGGCTCCTTGTGTTAGAAAACAGCCTATAGTTTTTCCTAAATCAGGATGCTTTCCCGTGGCTGCCTGGAGCTTCCAGTATACAGAAGTTGCCTGCAACACTGTGTTTCTTTCCATGCATTTCTCACAGAGGCTGAACATTAATTCCTATTCTATGGTCTGATTTTATGGCATGATTCACACAGTCCGTTTTCACCGACTCTATCTTTCCTAAGCAAGTTATAACCAGTCATTTTAACATTCCAATCATGCAAATTGAAACCAGCAGATTTGAGTAATGTTGATTATATCACATTTCTTCTTACTAATGAGAATTTCCAATTCCTTTTGCCTGCTGCCCAGACTCTTAATGGCTACATAAAAACAAATGGAAAACGTCTTCTCTCCACATTCTTTGTCACATGATTAAATCATTTTGCAACATGCCAAGCTTGTTTGTAGTTCTTTAACCCACAGTTCTTGCATTGTGTAATGCCTTGACTGCTGCTAGGCTCAGGCTAGGAAGATTAGCTCTCCCTCCTCACCAGCAATATGCATGTCATCCTGTTTATAGAGGGGATGTGACCTAGTGCCCTGCAAAGCCCAGACCTTCAACGTCACCTCCCTCAGCTAAACAGTAGTTAGTTCATCCTTGCATTCTGTCACTGATGGGGCTAATGGGATTGTCAGTAGGTTATTTGAACCTTGGTGTTCTTTGAGTTCCTCAAATCTTCTGCTATCTGTGCTGCTCCATGTTATGTTGAATTAGGAATTTCCCCACTTACAGTCACCAATGAGACTTGCTAATAGAATGCATAATCCAGTACCTATTCTGCAGTTATCCCAGTTATTTTCTCCAGGGATATGACTTACCACCTAATTTTCTTCATGCCAATGTCCTCATCCATTTCGCAATTTGATTTCCTTGGTGAGTTCAAGAATCCTTCTTAGTTCATTTTGCAGTTACTGTCAGCATGTCCCCAAACAAGTTCCTGACTGTTATTTTTTACTGTTTAAAATTCTTTCTTCTCAACACCCCCAGTTTCATGGAACTTGTCCTAAGTATCCACACACAGTAATTCATGCCTGAGCTTGGGTTTTATTTGTGTAAACCTAGAAAGTATAGTCAAATCATGATTACTTGGATGCAGGGAATCACTAGTAAGGTCACTGACCAGTTTTTCTTTGTCAAGATCAGGTAATATATGAAATCACATTATAAAGCATGCAACTATTTCTGAATTGAGAGATTTTCAGTTCTAGTTCTGAACAGTGCATGGATAACTGTATATTGAGGCTAGCACCCTATGTCTCTCTGATCGAAGTATCCCAAAACGCTTACTGGGATCACTGGTTACTAACATCTCAAAAGAAAACTTAGGCAAGTTCATTTTGGGTAAGTGGTTTCAGTTGCTTTTAAGGAGGTGCCGTTTCCAGAGTGCAGCAGAGCTAAGTTGTGCTGGCAGCAGTTCTGTTCAGTCTGGCTAGAGTGTTTGTTTAAATTCAGAGTTGTTTCCTGAACCATTTGTTAAAGCTGTATCATCACACTCTTCACTGGACTGCTGCCTCTCCTGAGAGCTGTAGTGTCCATGTCCAGTTTGACTGAATGGTTACTCCTCTTGCCTACCTACCCAGTATCACACATGAAACTCCACCCACATGGGAAGGGGCTGAAGTACTTTCTGGATCCCTTCCTTTTCAGCCAGAGAAGTTGGTTTCTTGTCTCCATCTCCCTTCATTCGCTGACCCAGATCCAGACGTCCCCAGACCAAGTAGGGAAAAAGTCCTCAGCCCCACTCTGTCCTTGGAGTAAACCATTAGGTAGCTTAGGGTGGCTGCTGCCTGTATCAAGGAGGTAGAGAGGATAGTTCAGACCTTTCTTTGAAGTCTCAGAACAAGAGACCCTATACTTATCTTCTCTGGGGCAGCTTTCCTATCCCATAGTGGAGCAAAGCTGTTCATGATCAAGATGCATGCACATTACTTTGCTGTATTCTCTCCTTGCAGAATCTAATCCCTTCATGTGATGGGAATGTAGTAAATGATGCTAAGGATGGAGCCCTAAAACAGCTGAGGAAGATCCTGGGACAGAATCTCAGCTCATGCATTTAAATGATTGCAATACGAAGGACCCATTCATACAGCTTGAGAAACTGGCCCCTTGGATGTTGGTAGCAAGATTACAGTATGAGTGAGTTTCCTCTGTCTCTTTCTGGCTCTCCTCTCCAGAATGTAACATGACAATAACTCCCTAACATCAGGAAGTCCCTCCTGAAGATATCCTTTCACTGTCCTGCTGAATTAGTGGCACCCGAGGATATAATCTGAAGGTCTGATTTGAAAAAGGTCTGATTTTGAAAAAAAAAAACCCAACCAACACAAAAATCCCAAATAAACTAGATTTGAAGCTGAGTCTGTTTCAAATGGGCATTTGCTGGTGAATCTAGGGGCCATGTAAGGCTGGGCTAGCCTCAAGTGTGGAGTGAGACTGTGGAAACATAATTGCACTTCCAAGACTTCAATAGACCTTTGAGGCTATTGTCTTGAGGCTGCAACACATGTGCACAGTGACCCTAGAAGGACCTGGATCCTGGCTGTTGATAAATGGCATTATTTAATTTATTTATTTGGTTTTCTGCCTGTTGCAACATTGGCCAGGGAAACCTGCCCCACCAGTTTTGCCATTGCAATTCTCCCATTCATTTCTGGCTTCCAGCTGCACTATAAAGTCAATAGTAGTCATTGAAACAATAATGGGAGAGGAGGACCAGGATTAGAGACAGAGCCCATCTCTCACCAGTAGACATGTGACTCCAAGGCTAAGTGTTGGCTTATAATTATTATTAACAAAAGGAACCTGGGAAGGAAATGTGATCTTCCCTTTGTGTGGTGTGCATGGTCTACTCTTGAATATGCTTCCTGGGAAGGAGAAATAGCCCTCTTCACAGTGGAGAAAGGCAAGGTCTCTCTGCTGAACCTGTGGTTTTCATTTTTCTGGTTTCTGGATGACTGCATTACGTTACGGAAAATTTTTTGCCGTTTCTAAGCCCTTTTGTAAAGTTCAGAAATGCAAGCTGGGTGAAGAAAAATAAATCAAAACTGTTGCCATTATCCCTTCCCCAACCTCAGTTTGCTCTAGCAGGAATGTGATTGATGAGAAATTCCCTGGCTTTATTGTGGAAAGTATCAAATGGGAGACTATATCCATTCCATTCAGCATGGCTTATGAGGGTATAGCTGGAAGTTGAGTGAGCTGAAATCCCTGGGTATATACTGCCAGAACTCAAGTGGCCTAAAAATACACACAGTGATTTGCTGATGTCCTCCACACCCACCACTACAGTGCTAATGTGCTGGTCATGGCACGAGATGCTGTCTATAGCAGTCTGCTAAGGGAAAAAAAAACACGTTGGAGTAATTTCTTTAATATAAGATCTGCTTCAGTGCAGTTTGAGCACATTAAATGATCTGTAGCAGGAGGGATTTTGCCACAGTCCTCAGAAATCACCTCTTTCTCAGGTACTACTACAACATGATGACCAGATGACTCATTCCTCTACCCTTGAATGTCTGGGGTGAGGCTTTTTTGCAAAGAATCTTTTCTTCTTTCATCAAAACCCTTTAGGGTAAGGATTAACTTTTGTTCTGCTGTGTTTGTACAGCACCAAACACAATTTTGCATGGTCCTATTTAGCACAGCCCTTCACAGTCCTCTGAATGGCTGCTGCTCCTGGTCACAGCTGATGATAGGAGCTTGAGTTTCTTTAGGCATTCCTGACAGAACTGCTAAATTCTTATGGATCCGAGGTCAGATATGGAATCCCTAAAAGCGATGCACCCTATTAAAATGCCATCTCATTTTGGGTAGTTGCTTTTGTCCACAGGAGGTGTAAATCTGCATGGCCACATGGTTCCTTTGTGGGCCTAAGTGTTTTTTTGAGAGCTGATGCCTGCATCCAGGTTTAGCCTTCCACCTTCCTCACAGATAAAACAGCATGATGGTGAGCACATCTTACCACAGGCCAACATTTTCAAAGACAGAACATTAAGCAAACGAGAATGTGATCTAGGAGTACATTAAAAACTTGAGAGGTGCCCCTCTTAAATGATATCTTGGGCTATGTTGTCTGGTGGGATGGTAGCTACTGCGCATGCAAAGCTCTCTCTCAAAGAGAAACTTCTTCCTGAGAGAAACAGAGTAACTGCAAAAGTTACCAGCACAGATATGAGCATGGAAATATACAAAGATGGGACAGAAGGTGGCATATAAGCAAGAGAAAGACAAAGATATCAGTTGAAGGGTTTAGCAGGCTTTTGGTTGCATGCTCAGTTTAATGGAAATGAGAAGGAAAAGTCTTCTGCTTTTCCTCTTAGCATGCTATCCCCGTGGCCTATATTTGTCATCTAGGACTTGAACAGCAGAGAAAAAATTTGCATTGCAGTAAAAATAAACTGGCTTTTTTGTTATTGACTATTTTTATCAACTGCTTAAAATGAAGCATTGCAAAAAAATGAAAATCATACCCATTCTTTTGCCAATTTCAATACAGATAGAGATGGGCTGAACTATTTTTAACAAAAATAAATACTCCTCTTTGAGGTCTTCCTCTGAATTTCATACCAGGACCCTTTGTGTTCCCTGGTGCAAGTGTTTGATCCAAAAATACACAAAGATCTGCCAAACCACTAACTACAACCAAGACAAAGTTGAGTAAAAATGGAGCCAAAAAAAGTTGTGTGTGTGGCTTTTCTTGAGAGGTTAGATCACTTTTATGTTTTTGAAATAAGTAAATATATAAATACATATATTTATAGATGACTTAATGTTGCTTATCAGAGAAAGCTGCACAGGTAAAAACAAGATTATAGAGGAGACCAAGAAAAAAGGCATGGAAAGAGATTAGAGGATGAAGAATGGGGCAGGGAAGTTAAACTCAGCTCTTCCATCTTCAAACTGAGAAAAAGTGACGAGTTTGTGATTCCTGATGGAACTGTGCAAAACCCCATGACACAATATGCAAGCAAACCACAGATTTTGGAGGATTGCTAAAAGCAGCTCACAGTTCTGGTAATGATGTGAACTGCAAGACTTGAGATGGAAAGAACTGGAAGACTATGTTTTGGAAGGGACTACAAACCCCCTAGCATCTAACGCAGCCATTCCTAAATCAGAAATCTTGACCCCCAGGCAGTTTCAAGACTGCATCCACCTAGAAGACATTGAATTGCAGAGGTAAGGTTTTCAAGCAGAAATCGGGCTGCAGGCTGGGAAGAAAGGCTGGTAGTTGGGAATGGGTATTCCTATTTACAACACTGGAAGCAAGAAGGTATTGCCCAGCAGGTCAGGTGGCTGCATTTTGTTCTGTGCCCATCTGGAAGAAAAAGGAGCCTGGCTGAGGGGTACCACAGCTCTGAGGAATTATTACTGTTATATGCTACCAATACATTTAACTTCTGGGAAGGGTCCCAAAAGGAGAATCACAACATTTTCATGGAGTGGGTTATGGGCAGAAATGGGGTGTTACCTTAAGTGACAGCCCACTTGTGAAAGCTGTAGCAATGTAGGTTTACAACATGTAAGGATGGAATCATTTTTAAATTGCAAACATGTCTTTTGGTGTGCACATATTTGACTTTAAATTATCTGGCATGGAATAAATGAAAGCAATCTTCTTAGTCTGTGGCACACCAGAAAGTCCTGAAAGGCACCATCAGAGGTGACTGTTTGCCAGACGACATTTCCAGAGTGTGGCACTTTAATTCTTTTACCTATGTGTAACTTTCAATTAAACTGAGAGCTTTATGTTATGTTCCCTCTCAATGACCCAAATGCTGTTTTGTGTCACAGCTGGGACCTGACACTCCATGGACTATATTCTTTCAAACAGCTTCAATGGTGCATAGTCCTCATTCAGCCAGCAAAGAGCTAGAGGAGCACTCTCATGAAAGTAACACAAAGGATGTTTTACTGGTTATAGCGAGGATAGCTTTTAAGCAAAAAAAGTTTGGTAGGTACATAACTTGCACAGTCTTTCATTGGGAATGGGGGTCCTGTCTTCTGTTTGCATTTGAAAATGTGTCCTGACCCAAAAACTTTCATTCAGCTACAGCATTTCAAACAGAGAAATAAAAAAAAAAACAAAGAAAAAGAGGATGGGGAGGCAGGCTTGTTTTGTGGTACAGCAGGAACGCCAGCTTTATCTGGATGAAACAAGCCCGAGATTAAATGTAGTCCCTCAAAAGGGTGGTGAATATCAAACATTCCTGCAAGGTTTGAATCAGCCCCGTTTGTTTGGATTCTTATCTGTTCCGCATGCAAAAATAATTTTCTCTCACAAACAGAAATGTTCCCAAATCCTGTCCCTCTTTACGGAACCTAAGTGTTAGACAGACCTTCCCCTTCCTCCACAAGGATTCCCTATCAGCCCCAAAATCTGAGGTCGCCCAAGCTTCCTGTTTTCCCCAGTTGCATTCTCACTTTCATGGCATTTTCTGAAACATATCCCACCACAGCTGGTGTAATTTTTACTTGGGGAAATACTATGCTGGGCCACCAGAAAAGCTCTGCAAAGACATCTTAACATGCACAGAGACCTCCTCTGGGAAGTCTACCATGGTCCTCCAAACAGTTGTCAGGGCAAGAGACTCAGTCTTCCAAGCCTGGGAAGTGTTTGATACTCCAGGAGCAAGTGACTTCAGATTGCTCAAGAACTCCCTTGTCCAACTGCATAATGAAACAGCACAGGGGGAAGGAAAAAATGTTCCTTGTCTGTTCCATGCTCCTGCTTGCAAGTAGCTTAATCCTGAAAGCAGATTTAGCTGCTGTGTTGCCATTGTAGGGGAGCAGCATCTATTTTCACAATAAAATTTTTCCTCACACCTTAAAAAAAAACCAAAACCAAAACAACCCAAAACTTTAATGGTAAATTATTCTTGCAGAAAATGTCTGCTTTGGTAACTAATGTTTTGTGTTTCTTCTCATTTCCAAACACTGCCTTTTCAGAACAAAAGACCTAATGGGACTCTAGTGGGTGGTAGGCACATGGATGCACTGACAAACAGTGGCATTTACTAAACACTGGCACCTTGGCCTATGTGATAGTTTGTGATTCAGCCCTTGCTAGCAGGTGACGGCAAGAATGGAGGATCCCTGTGATTATTTTACAAAGGCCAGACTAAGCTGGGTTCCCAAATGCCGTAGGAAAAGAAAGACAGTTTCTAGTGCTGGCTTTTCCTCCTCCAAACTCTGGTCAGATGGAGACCTGGGGGAGTTCCTAGAAAAACCTGGGACAGTGAAAGACATAGGAGTGCTACCAGATAAGGCCCAAGCGATGAGGATGTGGGGTGCTCCTGGATAAGGAGATGACTCCAGACTGTGGTTTCCACCTCTGACTGCTGAGACTGCTGTGTCTGGGCTTAGGTGTTTGCATCACTCTCCTCTCCTTGGTCCCTGCCTTCCTGTCTGGCTCTTCCTCCCTTTGTTTACTCACCTGTGAGATATATTGTCTCAAGGCCAGACTGCCCGCTTCCCAGGGTAGGGAGCACTGCCTGGGTTATGTGTTACTGCAATTATGAGCTAATCCTTGAGTGGGATAGCTGCACATGAGTGCTTCTGTGGCCAAATAGGATGGTTGGCATCCGGACAAAACCAAAAAACACAGGGGTGAGCAAGGATGTAGCAGATGATGCCCTGGGCAAGCAGCAAGGACCTCAGTGCAAAAAGGCCTCGGGGAAAATGATGGGCAGCTCTGTTCTCTTATTCCCTTGCCTCTGCCACCCTGTCCCATCCCACCACTACCACCACCTCACCCTTCGGTTAGGCTGCTGGACCAGGAGGACAATAAGGTGAAGGAAAAATGGCACCTCACCACCTGAGAAGACCCCAAGTGGGCAGCCAGGAAAGACACAGAGAGGACTTCAGCTCTTCCTCCTGCTTCCATCCCACCTCCTGTCCCTCCCAACCACCCAGCAGTTGCCTCTGAGCTAGCTGGGTCTCATTTCTGATACAGGTGTGGAAAGAGCATTGTTCTGTTCAAACAGTGTGGACATCCCCTTCTGCTTCCTTACATCCCCAGGGGAGTAACTGGATGAGATTCTACAAACATCCATATTGCAGATAGGCATGTACAGATCTGCTGTGGATTGAGGCACATGTGAGATTAAGTACAGAGAAATCAATGACCAATGCTTCACTCTGGCTGAGAAAGGGAGAGGAGAGTGAGGTCCCAGGAGCCAGGGGTAGAGATAAAAGTGTGCCAATTAGAGCACAAAATGGAGCTTTCAGACATCAGCTCTGAGGTTTTTGTGTTGGGTTTCTATGATTTAGCCTGTCAAGGCAGTAAGTTCCTGCATTCAGCCTGTGCCTTGTGCCACAGCCAATCTGTCCTGTGGTGAATGTTGTGCAGAAGGGTCTCATCACATAGGTGGCAATTTCAGAGGGGGTCTCTGGGGAACAGACAATGACATTGTTCTGTCTTGGCCCTCCTGGGAGTCGCTCTACTGTGCAGGTACTGTATATAACATACAGGAAGTTAATTCAATTTTCATGTACATTTTGGAGGAGCTGAATGTGGCCTTTGTCTAATGCTTTGGCTCACAAGGGCTTTTTCATAAGAAATTCTATTTAAATGAAACAGAAACTTTCTGATAGCTACCAAACACCACGAGACAATGGCAAGCTATATCTGTTCATCATCAGCAGCCATTCATTTATCCTAGGAAGGAATTTCTTGGTGATAATCCTGAGTGAAGGCTTGCTTGTTCGCATGGCTGGATGACATCCAGCATCGATAGCACCTTGCTGAACTCTTTGGAGTGTCAAGTTGAAATTACAGAAGAGATGTGATTAAGCCAGGAAAGCACTAACAAATAACCCAATCACAGCTGCACTGTAAGCATCTTCCCATATGAAGATATCAAGAAGATGAACAGATGGGCAAAACACAGATATAACTCCAGTGAGAGGTGTGGTAAAGAACAAAGCATGCAACCTTGGAAGGTAGGAATGGGAATTTTTTAGAAGGCATAATAGGAAGCAACAAGCTGGTGCAAAGCATTTGTGGTAAGACTGGGATGAAGGAGGGCAGCATCACAACAAACCAGGGGCAGAAGGAACCTTAGAGTGCTCCTAGTGCTGCCACTTGGGCTCACCTGCCCTGTACAGATATGTGCAGCACTTCCTCTTAAACATGCCCTATGGCCTTCCCAGGCACTCTGTGCCACAGCCTCACACCCTGTGCATTAGAAAGCACTCCCAAGTCTCTAACCTGGCTCTGCCTCATTTTACTTAAGCTCTTGGAGATGTGGCAGTTAGCTAATCAGGGGATGCTTTTGCCTGCATAAGAAAACAACAGTTTGCAGCCATTCTCAGGAGAAAGTAGGGTCATTCTGTGCAGCCATCTCAGTGCCAGGTGGAGTGTGGGTTTTAGGTGAAATCCTTCCTAACTAAAAGAACAGACTGAGAAAGGAAGGGGCTTTTTCTTAATGCTGTTGGACATGTTCCAGGACTGTGTAGAAAAACCCTGAGTTAGATTCTGAAGGAATTAATACATCAGTTAGCTCCAACAAAGTCTTCTAGGGAATTGATAAGAAGGCATAGTAAATATTTTACCAAGGGCTAGGCAGAAGTATCTGACCCACTCGGGGGCAAATTACTGGCTGAGTTCCTACCTAGAGCACCCAGCAGAGCACCACTCTGAGGATGGGGAACAACCTTGTTTAACCCCAAGGAGATGTCAATGCTTTGGTGGCAGGCGTCCATCCTGCCCCAGGCAAGCATCTGGGCATGGTCCAACACTGCTTGTGCTTTCCTTCACCAGTGCCACAACACACAGCTTTCCCCTCTCCCATGCTCACCCTGGAGCTTACGCTCTCCTCTAGGGTGGTTTTGAAAACATGAGCACTTTGTCACCTCTTTATAACAGCTGAGACCTCTGAGCCCCTGTGTGGGGAGCCAGCTGGGTAATGAAGGGGGCTGAAAATGTGAAAATGACTCTATCTGCTGCTTTCAAGCAACAGGAAGGGACCAGCAACGTAGGAACAGTGGGAAGATAAACATGTCATGCATAAAGGGCATGGGATCAACTGACAATTAATGAAAACCAGAACTATTAATTGCTAAGTGATTGCAACAGGGTGGGTTCCAAAGAACCCAGTCTTCACAAGGGGAAGCTGAACCTTGTCAGTCTGCCAAAAAGCCTCCAAATGAGGCAGCAAGCTGGTAGCTGAACTGACTGAAATGATTCATTAAGGGATTGTCAAAGCTTACTAACAAAAACCTGTCAGGGAAAAAATAAAAACTGTAATGATGATAGGTGAGTGACTACTATTAGATCAGACCTGTGGCTATGGGCACGCCTACAAGGTATTTTGCAGCCAGATACAGATATACGGTCTGAACTCTGAACTGATCAGACACCATGGGATAGCACTGACCCTAGAGTAACCTGAGCTTGGGTTTTTCAAGGTGATAACTCCTTTAAAACAGCTTCCATTCAGCTCTGCACACAGGCAGGTCTTGATCATGCTTACTCAGTGCCTGGGCAGAGTGCAAAGTCATGGATGGATGTAGCCTGAGAGAGAAGTCTGATTAATAGATACAAACAAGGTCTAGCAGTCTTTGTGCTGAATCAGAACACAGGGAAAAGGGCATACTCGAGGAATGTGAAAAACAAAAAAGTATGTAATATAGTGAAAAGGAATGTCAGTTCACAGGTACTTCTGACAGTGAGTCCCAGGGGTCACCCCTTGCTTTTCAGAGTGGATTGCTGGATGTCAGTGTAAGCAATGTGAATAGGTGAAGATACAGGAGCAATTGCTAAACCCAGAAAAGTAGGAAAGCTGTTGAAAGATAAAAAAACCCTTGCTTTGGGCCCTAAGCCTGTCTGCATTAGAAATAAAAAGGCAGGTATCTCACTGCTGCCTACCGTTAGGGTTGTTGTACTGTCCTTTGGGGCAAGAAGGACACTAACACCTGGGAGATTTGGTCCATATTTGGAGCCAAATCGAGCTCGATATTGGGTATTGCTCCCTCCATTCAAGCTGTGTCCAGGCAGGGTCGGTTTCCCCACCTAATAGAAAGCTACCCATGGTGATACAAACTGTTGCTGGCTCCCTCTGGCATAAGTGCTGGCAGACAGGCTCCAGAGCAAGCAGCCACTTGGACAGGCTCCCTCTGGGCTGGCCTAAGGAAGGCAGAGCCCAGGACCACTGCCATGGTGGGCAAGGGGGAAAAAGAGCCACTGCTTCTGCTCTACCTGTCTGAGGGCTTAAACTAACTTTTGGGTCAACCAGAGCTGCCAGCATGGCACCTTCTGCCAGTATAAAATGACCTTTAAAGTGGGAAGGGAAATGAGTATATAACACAAACAAACAAAAATTGGTTGACCAAGAATTCAGGGAGCGCAGTATAACTGCACACAAGACTGAGTTTTGCCTCAACCACCAATTTACCTTGTCTTGAGGGCACTGGAATATGTTAAGAGGCATCCAGTGGCCACAGACTTCTGCCGCTCACAGCCAGGGCCCGGCAAGCGGCGCCAGCACTTGCTCCTCCTCGAGCCCTTCCCAGCTGGAGGAGGTGGTGTCCTTCAGTTCTGCATCCTAGTTCTAAATGCGGCTCCTGGGGTGGCCTCCCCCACCCTTTTCGCTTGCTGGACACCTTGCAGGGGTGTGCTTGGTGGTGGGCCCTGGGGCTCCCAGCAGCAGCCTCCCGGGAGGGCTTGGGGATGTGAGGAACTGGGGATGCACATCCAGAAAGAAGCAGCAGATGCTGAGTATAGCAGGAAAGCAGGAGATGAGGGGTATCAGGGAGAGTAATATATTTAACTCCCCCACTCAGAGCCAGTGCTTTGTGGTGGCTACTCTGGAGGCTAAGCAGTCATGAGGCCATAAGGGGAGACTCTTTTTACAGTGACAAGTACCAGACAGAGGACTAGGAAAGGTCTGCCATACTCAGCCATCTGGAAATGAGTTGCTCTCTTTAGTGATGTTAAGCATGGGTGCATTTACAGGGCAAAAATGTGAGACCTGAGCTTTGGCTTTTGGTTGTCAGTTTTTGTGATATTTTGGGGTTTTGCTTCTTTTATTTGTACCCCATTGCATCATTTTCCCTCTTTCGGTCCTCCACCGGCACATCCACAAGGAGCAGGTTGACCTGTGTGGAGCTCCCTGGACCCTGCTGCACACACAGAATGATGCAGTATTGCTAAACAGAAAGTAAGAGAGTCATGAACCCCACATGTTCTCCAAACACAGCTTCTGCAGAAAGCTCAGTGCCCATGATGTCCCCTGCTCTGCCTACAGGGAGATCTCTGTGGTCCTGGGAGCTCATTTTAGGGGCTTTGCCAGTGGCTGCCGAGCTGACTGTGAACAAGGGCTGGGAGCTTTTCAGGGAGTTTGGCAGAGGTCTGGCATTTTCAACCTTATTTCCAACCGGTTCAGGCTGGAGCCTTTTAAAGACACAACTGTCCCTCAAACCAGCAAGAAAACGTTGCTAACCCTCCATGGCCAGAAGGCAGAAGCTACGGGTCACTGCAGCCCCCAGCTACAGATGGTTAGCTTTTTAACCCAAGCTATCTTATCTCATGCTTTAGACTTCGGAGAGCCTGGGTTCAACTCTTGGCGCCTCAGCCAGGAAGCTGGCTGCCTTGGATGCTCTCCAGCGCTTATTTACAACACACATATGCAGCGTGGCCATTGATTTATACTCCAGGCAGCCTCCGCCCCGAAGAGGCAGATTTAGAAGCAGTGTCTCTTCAAAGTGAGATTGTGCTCCACTTTGTTTTGCCCTCAGCTGAGCCTGCTTATATCTGGATGCTCAAACCCAGGTAGTGGTGCTGGGATTTTTGGCAGAGCCCCCCAGCAGGATTAGGCATATGGCTCAGAGTGGAAGTTCTCAGTCTCTTAAATCAGTGGCTGGGTGCTTCACAAGCACTGAAACTCTCCAGGCTTTGGCAGGAGTCTTAATGGTGCTCCTGGACAGATTTAGGTTCCTAACTTTAGATCCTCACTTTGAAAATTCTGGCCTTTCTGTTCTAGCCCAAAGTATTTCTGCACAGTGACACACTGTTATCCCTTCTATTCTGGTGCCCTACCACCTACTCAAGCACACCAGCCATGTTAAAACAGGCAAATCAAAGAATTTGTCTTTTTCCCCCCCTCTTTCCACCCTTTGCGTATGGACTATTTCTGTCCTGAGTCACTTTGTCTCCTGTCAAAATGACGCTTGCAAACCTCAGGTGAAGAGCATCCTGTTTACGGCATGAAGGGGAAGGCCAGTACCAAGATGGAGCAAGCTTTGGCTAGTTGATCTCTGCCACCACAGCAGGAGCTGAGCATCCTGCCCTGCTGGGCTCTTCTCCCAGCACCCCTACCCTGGCGGCTCTGCTCCACCCGTACAAAGCCTGGCTAGAAGCAATCTCACACCTGCTTTTCTTCAGCAGATCTCCATTTTCTTGGGCACACGAGTCACCCTGTGACATTTTCAAGGATGTGCCTGGCTCTCGGGATCAAAGGCTCAGCACCTTCCCTGCGTGTGAACTCGTGCCAGCGTTTTCGTGAAAAGAATAATTGTGTGGCCTGCTCAACAGACCTGGCTAATGGCAGGTTCTGAGAAGCACCTAAGTACCTGGTAGCAGAGAAGTAATAAAGCCTGCTATACTTAGGCCCTTGCAGGCACTTCCAATTATAAAAACCTATTTTCGGACCTTTAGAGCTGTCCTTTTTCGAAATTGTTCTTAGCAAAGAGCCTCAGCCTTAGGTCATATCTTTTTTTTCCTGACATTAAAAAAACCCCATGCGTTGTTTTGCTTATTTTGAGCTGGAGATCTGAAAAAAACCCAAATAGGCTTGATGGTGGAGAGCTATTTTTTGTGCTTGAGCAAGTAAAGAAAGGTGTGATTTATAAAAGTCCACAGAGGATGCAAAATTTCCCTTTCCAAAAGACAGCTCTAAGCATGGTTTCTGGTGTGTTTTGGGAGGAGGCTGCAGCGCTTGAGATCTTGCTTACAGACAGAAAGCGCTCTCTGAGTTAGGAAAAACTCTCAGGACAATCACTGAAGACTATGCCCTGCCTGGCCCCACTCTCAACTCAAGGCAATGCAAGTGGCAATTGCCGGTGGGGAACCTTTTCCTCCTCACTTGATGGTTTGTAAGTATGATCTATAAAAGACCAGACAGAACACCTCCTGACGCGAGGAGGAGAATGGATACATAATGTCTGGAGCTTTTTAGCTGCCTTCTAAATAAAATGGTAGAGGAATTTAAATATCTTTTTTTCTTTTTAGTAACCTAACTAGCAAAGACTGGGAAATACATAGCCAAGGAGCAGCCCTGTACTGAGTCACTGAGCCAATTCTGTAGAAAAAGTGCGATTTGGGCATAAATGTCAAAAGTAAATTGAAATTTCTTTTACATGGATCCACATTATAATTTAATAGGAAGGGTGCTGTATTGGTGATGGATATCTTGTTCTTTTTATAAAAGAACAAGAGTGTTTTATGAAAGAACAACATGTGCAGACTGATGCACAGGCTGGGATGCAGTTCATGGGGCCCCAACACCTCTTCCCCTGCCTGCCTCCCCGCTTCTCCACAGGAGATAGGAATAGCAGTGGTGCTGGCGCGTACCGGCCGGTCAGGAAGCCCCAAGCCCAGGTGGTGCACAGAGCTATAAGCAGCAAAGTTGGTTTTTTGTGTGGGCTTGACCTGCAGTGAGGTAGAGGGGTCATGGGCGTGCAGGCAGCTCCCTGCCTCGACAGACACCTATGGATGGGCACGCTGGGTAAGCTGAGTCAGCGAGGCAGCTAGGATGTCTCTGGGAGCTGAGGAGCGAAGGGTGCTGTGTTCTTACCTGCTTGGTGCACACAGATCTGTGAGCCACCTGTGAGCTCGAGGCCAGACCCAGAGCAGCCAGTTGGCTTTCCCAGCATGTCCATGCTCCATGCCCTGCCCCATGGGCTTCTGGAGTCTGCATGGACAGAGTCAGCTCACAACTGTCTTTGCTTGCTAGTGTGGGCATGTTTGAGCCACTTCTGTGTCTTGGTGTTGAAACAAGGAGCTGGGAAAAGATGAGAGTGTCATGGCTTGGTGAACTAGGCCTGGGAAGGTGTTGTAGCACTTTACAGGTGGGAGTTTGGGCTGGAACAGGGTATTTTAGGGGCCAAGACAGAATAGAGGACAGTGTACCTTGGGTTGTAAAGGGGTTTAAGAAGTAGCATCAAGAGTGGTGGTTGATTTGACCAAGAGGTGGTGATTTATTCAGCACAGATGTGTGGTGAGACTTCTATCAAAGCTTTGTCACATCACCTTTCATTCCTTGGCTGCTGACCTTTCAACAGCATGCTCAGTAATTAGGGGCAGACTAATCACAGTGGCTTTACCCAGTCTTTACATAGTCTGAAGTTGCTTTTGGGCCTCCCACAGACAATCAAACAAGGAGACACTCCAAGCATAAGCAAGACCATTGCCAAAGGAAGAGGTAACCACACATGCCAGGGAGGAGCAGCATCAGTACATAGCCTTTGAGGTGGCCTGACTCCCTGTGCACCTTAGGGGGAGGTGGGCTCTTGTCTTATCACTCTTTCTCCAAGTGCTCCTGTGTCCTGGGAAGCCTTTCCCCAGGCCAGCTGTGAGGCTGTGTGCAAGGAGTCCTGATGAAACCTATGTTGGATCCTGCAATCCTGCAAAAGGGTAAGCAACTCACTCCAGCACAGCAGACTTCAGGTATCTCTTGGGAGTTGGGAGCTGTCATGGTGTGGTAGGTTCTGGACGTAACTCAGGGAGGAGACATAGGGAGGACAACAGCTTTTACTGAATCAGATGTTATGGGTGAATTTTTGTCCATATGTGTCCTCTTTTGGGGGTGTCTGAAAGCTTGCCTTTTTTTTCTGCCTCTATCTGTTGGTCCAATAAAAGCTACTACTGGCCCCTCCAAACCTTGCTGTGTGAACCAAAAGGCAGTTTGAAAAACCAAACTAAAGCAATAATGTGTAATTGTAATCAGAGACAATATTAGCTCAGTTTTTCAGTGAAGCAAGGAAACACTGCCACACTTCCCACAGCTAAATTCAACTTCTGGCCCCGAAATGTGGCAAGGCAAAGCAAAGTGCACCTTACAGTGTCTATGACAAGTATTGCTAAACCTGCTCATGCACTGTGTCTTCCCCTCAGCTCTGCTTGACCGAGTACATGGTGGCATGTTGCAAAGAGCTGCTTCCAAGAGAAAGCAGTGGAGAGTGCCTCCGGACTGCAACTCTGGGTTTATATTTGACCAACAGCGATGTCACCTTCTGCTGTTCCTAGGCAGACTAGGGGCATCGTGGCTGGAGGAAGAGTGGAGGAAGGATACCAGAAACAAGAGATGCAGGAGGAATCCAGACAGATACAGTCCATCTCGGCTGGGCTAAGATCTTCTTGGCTTGTCGGATGCCTGACCCGCCAGGGGTTGGTCAGCATGCCCAGAATGAGGAGGATGGCTGCAAGCACTCACAGTGCCTGGCCCAGCAATGGGGAGGTGACCTTGACAGACTGCTCCAAGTGCCAGGGCAGCCGGAGGCAGGAGGGCAATTGGACCTGAGTCAAAGAGCATGGATCACTCCGAAGGGAGAAGGAGGCATGAGCCGTAGCAACTGAACTTGTTTATAACTTGTGTTTCTTGGTATGTGAATGACAGGAAGGCAGGAGGTGTCTGAAGCAAGGAGATCCTGCCTGCACAGAGTATCTGGTTTAACAAATTAGCCTCCTTGTTGCCTAAAATACCCTGATGTGTATGTGCTTTACTATCATCTCATTATAAATACATTCATACATATATATATAAGTTGGTCAGTTGCACTATGATATAGGCTGCATCCAGTCACGTTTCTGCTCCAATAACCCAGACAAGTGGGGGTCAGTGGGGGTGCTTACTCTTCGGTGTTCCCAGTCCTCTGCAGCTAGTCCTCACTGCATGGATACCTGCATCTGCTTTCCCAGGGAATAACATATTGAAAGGCTAGGAGCTGCAGACTCTAATTTCCATCCAAAAGACTGATGAAAACCTGAAGGGGATCATATCTCTTTCCAGGCTGCGCAGCAATGGTACAATTGAAGCTATATGTTGAAAATGCAGTTTAAAGCATGTCTCACTTCCCAGGGAAAAGGTGCTCAAAGATAAACTATTTGTTAAAACCTGAGCTAAGGAACTCTAGGAGCAAAAATACTCTCTAAGTTTTATTTTAGCATAGCTGGATGTTTTGTTTGTTCCAACCACCAGGATGCTTTAAGTGCATTCATGAGTAAAACCCACTTCCTTCAACCCTGGGACAATAGGGAAGATCTCTCCAGGGCCCTGTGTGGTCTGGAGCAGTATTACTCAACCTGCAAGCCAGACAGCAGCCAGGCCAAACAATGTGCAACAAAGCAAAAATGGTGGGGAACAAAAAAGATAAAATAAAATGCATAGCTTTGAGTCTGCATTTCTGTGAAGATTGTGGTGACCCTGCAGGAAAAGGCTGGTGTTGTTCAAAGAGGGTAGGTGACCAGGGGAGAAGGATACCCTTACTACCAGCAGTTAATCTGCAGTTCATATGACTAAGGGCACCTGCATGTGACCAGGGAAGATCAGCCAGAGATCACTGCTCCCGTTTCTGCTCAGGATTCAACAGCACCATTATGAAATGCCTAATTCAAAGTGCTCTCAAGCCATGAGAAATGCCTCCAACCTACCTGCTTGGACTGAATCTGGGCCATTTTCCTTGGCAGGCCTGTACAAGCTTTTAGTAATGCAGTGCTTTTTAAGAGTAATTCAGAATAATGGAGAAGAGTTATAATAAAACTGCCTTCCGCTCTTAAAAATTTCTTCATTATATTACTCATACTCTTTAAAATATTTTACCTATTATATTTTTTTTTGTGCTCTACAGTACTGCCATGGGCTATTCGCTCCATAGTGGAAATTAGGAGATGTACCAGCCCCATGTCTTGAGAGCCAGCAATTGAGCTGTGCTTGAAGTAGACTGGAGTGGGAGGTGACAGTCATGCCTGGAACCAGCAGCCAGGAGACTGCTGTGGGACAACATCTGGTACCACTGCAAGGAGCAAGGGGATGGAAAAGCCAGGGTTTGTGCACATTGTCTCCTTTTTAATTTTATTTTATTTTATTGTGCAAAGCACACTAGGCATCAGAAACAAAGCACAGCAAACAAATAAACAAAAACCACAGACAACAAAGTGCTGGAAAACAGTACTTCTAATGCAAATCACATCTCGGATACTGAGGTTTGATGGGGGTGGATGCTTGGTCTCTCAGTGCTGGAGAGAGGAAACAAACAGGTGAGGAGCCATGTCCTCCATCCCAGCCCTTCTATGTGCGGCAATGCAAGGGGATCAAAGGCAGCAAGAAAAGTCCTCTCCACAGAGGGAGTTAGCACTACAGGGCTCAGCAAGGTCCCACAGACTTCCATAGGGCAGAGCTGTGCAGCTTTCAGTGCTCTCCTGGGATGCTGCAAGAGTCCTCTCAGCCTGAGGTGGAGCTTGCTGTGGAGAATCATGTAAAGCTGAAGGTTCAGAGGATGTCAGGAGGCACTTGGTGGGAGACACCACAAGGCACTTGGTGCATTGCAAACTCAGGAAACCCCTCTGGTGCCCTTTGCTGAAAACTGGAAGAATGTTTGAATGGAAAGATAACTCTTTTTTTGGTCTATGTCTTACACGCTTTCAGCTAAGTGTTTCCTACCAGGCAGAAAATGATGACTGGGGTAAATGACCCTTCAGCTTCATCTGGTGCACCTAATAACTTTTGACAACGGCAGAAAATAGAAAGGGATGACAAGAAAGCATCCAATCCCTTTCTGTTCTGCAAGGCAGATCAGCTCATTTCCATATATCTTTCCCAGGGAACTTTGACCCCTTAGTACCATGAAGAAGGAATGGCCTCTGGCACCAGCAGTCCTAGTGTCCTGCCCCAGAAAATGGCATCTGGCAATGAGATGTTGCTGCCAGAGGAATTCAGCCAACCTACACCCTCTTCTTGAGTTGCTCTCATTAAATAAGGTGACCAAGAATAGACTCCAGCCCAAGGCGTTATTTTTGTCAGGTTATAAAATAGTCTTCAGAGTGTAGACAAGGAAGCCCTGATTTCTCTTTTTTAGGACACCTTTCTAGTAAGTCAAGAAGCACAGGTTCTACAGGCAAAATGATACTCCAGAGGAGAAGAGGTGGCCAACAGATCCAGGCAAAATGGTAATCACTCTGAAGGGATTCTTCTGTTCCTATGAGGATCTTGCTGGTCTTGTAAATCTTTGGAGTTAAGTCAATGTTCTTGGCAGATGGCAATGCTCTTTCAGCAATCTTTCCTGCCTCTTCCAGTCTTTTGGCTTCACTTGTTTAAGATATTCCTTCTTAAAACCAGATTTTGCTTGTTGCTTCCCTTGTTCTGGATTCCTACTTCCCAATTTCCATGTGGAAGTTCTATCCAGGATCAATGGCTGTGCTGGAAAAAATCTAGTGCCAGCACAGGGTCTTCTAAATCTGTCTCCACTTTTTGCTGTGCTCTTGTTTTGCAGATACTGTCCAGAAAGTGGAGTGCTAATCCATTCCAAGAAATATCATCATAAATGCTGTTATTAAGTTGGTAAGGCGGAATTGCCCAAAGACTCACAATCATGTAACACCCTTCCAATGAATGACTATTCTTTCTGCTCATTCTCAGGGCGTCTCTGGTAATCCCAGCTTTTCCCACCTCAGCTGCAAGGTGAAATATATCTGGAGGACAATTATCCCAGTCCTTCCTTAAAGCTTATCCTTTACTATGTTTTCTAGACAGAATAAACCATTGTTTCTAGCCCTTCGGGGTCACACTGTCTGCTGAGAACTGTGTTCAACACATGCTGTTATTCTTGAAGGTGAACATCTCTCTTAACGCTTTCTACATTTCATTCACCTGTTAGTCTGGCCAGCTTACTGTAGAATACCTTTGCAGTCCACAGGCAGCAGAGACTTCAACTTTTTGTGTGGTGAAGTCTGAAGGACGGTGAAAGTGATGAAACTGTTAAATTGCTTAAACCACATGCTTTTTACAATGTGTCTGCAAATGTGTTTGTACAAGAGTGAGGCATCGATCTGTCCCTGCTATCCAGGCAAGAGCAGCAGTGTGGTGCTAGTAGGAGCAAACTCCACGGGTGAGTGGGAGATATTAGCAGGGATATTAGCAGGTGCCTGAATCAGTGTGGAGGATTGGTTGATTGATCAGGGACATTCCATGTTTGAAATAAGCAACCCAGTGTT
>NDXB01014171.1:0-22009 GCA_002631895.1 Agapornis roseicollis
AAGGGGTAACGTGTTCAAACTTAAACAGGGGAGGTTTAGATTGGATCTAAGGAAGAAATTCTTGTTATTAGGGTGCTGAGGCGCTGGAATGGGTTGGCCAGGGAGGTTGTGAGTGCTCCATCCCTGGCAGTGTTCAAGGCCAGGTTGGACGAAGCCTTGGGTGGCATGGTTTAGTGTGAGGTGTCCCTGCTTATGGCAGGGGGGTTGAAACTGGATGATCTTAAGGTTCTTTCCAACCCGAACTATTCTATGATTCTAAAACAAGCAGGTCAATGATGTCTTTTTTACAGAGGTTCTTAAGACAAATTAGTGCACGTGAAGCAAGTGGTTACTGGGGTGAACAGCATTGCAAGAACACTTGAGATAAATAATCATTCTGATTGGTGAATGGGGTTTGAGCGGTGTGTAGTAAGGTTTCAACACAGGACAGTGCATGTGTGTGTGTGCAAATTTGCACCTTCCCACTAAATATATGTAGAATGAGGCAGAGATGCTATAGGGAAAGAGTACACTCTAATCACATGATCCAAAACCTGCAATGTGTGTGAGCTATGTGTGTGATACGGTCAGGTAGGTTAAATAGGTTTGTGAAAACAATGGTAGTGTTACTGTTCCTGAACTTAGAGGCATTTCTCTGTGTATGTGTGTTTGCTTATGTTTTACAGTGCTTTCCCCTTTAAAGTCTGTGAAAGAATTACTTGCTAGTACCAGTTAGTCTAGATATGAAGGTTTTTAGTCCAGTGTACCTCTGTGTAGAACCCTCCATGTGGTTTTAAAAGGACTCATGAGAAGTTGTCTTGGTTTTTGTGTGTGTGTGTATTTAATTGTAAAATGTTCAAGAATAAGCCATTTAAGAACAATGCATTTATTATTTTCTAAAATAATGTGTTCTGTGTCAAGTCACCTGCATGTGGAGCAGGGAATTGTCTGTTTATTACTGCAGCTCCCTTTCTATTTTTAACAAAACATTGGTGTACATGAGAACTTGTTAGTGAGCCTGAGCTTGGCTGGCAATGCTGGCAAGAGTTAATCATGCATGTCTAGAATGAAAATATATGTACATTGTATATACTGCAAGTATGCAGTCTAGTTCTGGATTTCTACCTATGTTGGTGTTTAAAGGAGGCCTGAACTTTAATTTTCATTGCCTACATGAAATCTGAGCTGAAGAGTTTTTTGGTTGGATTTTGGTGTTTTGTTTGGGGTTTTTTTGCTAGCTCTATACCTGGTAGAACTACAGATTGTTTTGCAGAGTTTCCTCTTCAGAAGCTGTGTTAAAGCTGTTCAAGTTACTGGCTGATTTAGTTGAGGGTTTTGAATGAGTGTTTATGCACACACACACACATATATAAACATACATGTATGCACACAAAATACAAATAAATATGCCAGTGACTTGACTATACATATATATATATATATATATAAATACATAGAAATATCAGGACATTTTTAAATTGACAGAGATACTCCTGGCCAATGGTAAGATCAGGTTAGTTGTCAATTGTGTATGCTTAGCATATGTGACTAGAAGCTGCTGAGCATCTATGTGAAAGCTGGTAGGTGATGGAGGGTTTCTGTGTATACTTGGATGCACCAAGTGTGTATTTGCAGGTGGTGTTCTAGCATCACCATGTTTCACGGTGAGCCGTGCTCAGCAGCAAAATGTAAGTGCTGTGTGGCTCTCTGACAACAAGCCAGAAGCTCAAAGAGCAAAGGTGTTTGGGCTCTAGGTTATGAAGAAAGTCTGGCCAGGCTTGGCTTTAATTGCTTAAGAGAAGCAGCAAAAGACTTTCAAGATGTTTCATCTTTTTAGGATGAGTGGATAAAACTCTTGGTATCTTTAACGTCTGGGAGAGGAGTTCCTGTTCTCCCTGTGTCAATCCAAGGATGGAAGAAGAAAATGTCAGGGAGTTGTTTGAAAGAGGTCTATTAGGAGCAACATAATAAGGGTTGGAACTGTGCAGTGCTTGCTTACAGTCTGTATCAATGTTTAGATCTTCACACAAAAGAAAAGCTTGGAACTGGGAAGAAAATGTGCTAGCAAATAATGAAAGTGACATTGAATGCTGCCTATCACTAGCAAGTGAAGTGGGGGTGCTCGGTAAATGAGGGAAAAGCCTTGACTGTGAGCAGTAGTGAGTCCTGTGAAGTAGCCTTTTGGACAGCGTGGTTTGACACAAGCTAACGTGTCTTACCTTTATAAGTAGAAGCAGACCACAGATGAGCAGCTCCTGCCTTCTTTCCCCCAGCTGCTTCTGTTTTTCCAGAACGATGTGTTAAAATGAGGATGTAACCTCATACACATCCTTGGTGTATACATGCATGGACTTTATCCCAATCCTGTTGAAATAATCAGAAATACTTGGAATTCATTTAGATCCTAAAGGAGGACTACATTATATGATTTTATGACTACACCAAGATTTAAATTGTGGTGTGATTCTTTTTAACGTTGAAGTGTCTGGGTGGCAGAGGAACTGGGGTTTGCTATGCAACACTGTGTTAAAAATTCCATAGTATTTGCATTTCTGGAGCAAGCCCTAAAACACCAGGCCTAGAAAATGTTCAAGTGCTCTCAGGGCAATCTGCTGTACAAGCTTATTGGTTTCACCACTGTTAGATGGCATAGGACTTCTCCATGAGGAAGAGTTTGCTTGTAATTCTTAATGATTTCCATGCATTTCTCTTGCACACCCATTTTGTACATTAGAACAGTATCTTTGGACAGTAAGAAGCATTGAAATATTTGTATAGATTTAAGCTCATCGCTTGGGCGATTTGTCAGGTGGTAACTTGAGTGCCTCTGCGAAGCAGAGTTTGTATCAGCTGTAGCTCTTAAGGCTACAAGAAGCTATTCAATTAGCAGAGGCTGTACAGCTTCATTCATTCTGCATGTGCTGTACCCATCCATATCTTTTGGTTTTAGTCAGAGTAATGACTGCTGCTCTGTCTTCTCCCCTATGCCTAATTTATTGCTATCAAGGAATTTACATCTTGAAATATTTCAGGTTGGAAGGGACCTCAAAGCAGTAGTTCCATCCACATTGGTTTATGTAGTTTCCAATCTGAGTGAATTCAGGAGGCTTTTTTCTTTTTGAATCATAATTGATAAAGAGCAGCTATCGGAAAATTCATGCAAGCGAATTGATTTTTAGTTCTTTCCACTTGTCAAATCTGTCACGTGGATTCAGCGATGGCACCATGATAGTTAGTTTTGAAAGAAATTGATAATGGCAGCAGATTAACTTGTGACTTTTTATCAAGTGGAAAAAGCATAACCCAGCATGAGGCAAGGTGGTATTATCTAATTCTCATCGTCCTGTGTGGGAACCTGTTTATGTGTAATAGAAGGCTATTTCCACTTACTGATGTCTTTGCCACTGCTAGCCAGCAAGATGCCTGTGGATGTTTTCAGCTCTCTCTGCATGTTTTCAGATTTTTTTCCACAGATAGTGACAACTCTTTAACCACTGACTACATCTCGTGGGCCACTAGATTGGGCTGCAGCCTGGGCGCTCTGGTGTTAGACACACGTGCCTGCAGTGCTGTAGCACAGAGATGGGCAAGCCAGCTGAAACTTCAGCAAGTGAACCATAGCAATGTGGGCTTTCGTGTGGGCTTTCTCACAAGCTTCTACCCTGTGACATCTGTGATAATGTGCTCAGAGGAAGTCATGCTCTAACCCACATCAACAAGTGGTCACTTCATGCCCTTAATTAAGGGTGTTATCCTTCCTAAGTAACTTCTATCTTCCCAGAAGCTGGTGTTTGCTTGCATGTATTTTGTGACCTGTAACTCTCTAATGGTGCAGGGGGCCTCCTGCAATGTAGTTTGGTGTCATACTTGTCACATGCTTCCTTGCTGGTCTCCAGCCCTGTGGCTTTGCTGTGGGTTTTGCCATGTTTAGCTGGCTGTTGGACTACTTTTACTGTGTACTGCCTGGCTCTGGAAAGCCTCAAGCTGCAGTTTTCTCTTGGACTGGGGCTTGATCTTTCCTATCCTTTCTTGGGAGTGGGCTTCTAGTCAAGCTGCTCCTCCTTGACTTCAGCTAGAGAAGGCACATATGAGATTTCTTGTGCTTCCATGGAAATTGCCCTGGCTGGGCTGCTTGGACTATGAAGTCATTCTCAGCTCATGACACGCTAGAATTTGGGTGCAGCCCTGATGCCACAGGAGTGTCACCAGTTACAGCAGCAATGTTGTTTTGATCTGTCCTGCCAGCCCTAGCCTGGGGTGACTTTGACTGAAGTGATACGCTATGGTTAACCAGCATAAAGGAAATCGGGATGGAGCTAACTGGGAAGCTTAAGGGAAGTGTGGGATGAATAAATTAATTTCTACAGTTTTCCTTGGTGGTTGGTTTGAAATTTATTTATTTATTTATTTATTTATTTTCCCCCTTCTAAATTAGTTCAAGGAGGCAGAATAACAGAGCTGGCCTTTGCTTGCTCACAATGGTTTGTCTTGAATAATCTTTTAAAGTCTTTTTGCCATTTTAGATCTGCCTAAATAAATTGCCTTGGAAAATTGATAAGGCATTAAGATGCTGAGAAACTGGGTTGCATACAGATGGAACTTTAGATACCTGAAGTTATTTCATGAGTTTGAGGATATATGTGTGTGTGTGGTGGGAGATGGGAAATGAGTTAATTTTCTATATTCCTAACTTGTTCCTTTCTTCTGCAGCACTGTTTGCCTGTGAAAACAATGATTCCCTTTCAGTCTTTTCTTCTCTTTCAAAGAACTGGGATTTAACCAATGCACCATTTGCATGCAAAATGTGAAGCATATGCATAAGTGCTTGAAAGATTGTGTCCTTTTATTGTTGCTAAAGTATCACTATTTTCCGGTTTCAGATGAACTTGTCATTTCAAAACTTATAATAAACAAAATTCAGTCATTTCAGGCATGTAATTACCCTTAAGAAAAAATAAACAAGCTTTAAGGAGTTTAATAAATGCTTTCCCTATCCCCAGCTGGGCAAAATGAGGCATTGCCTTTTGAAGTAATTTTGGAGTGCAGAAATAAATGTATAGAAATACAGCAGTTGATGGTAGTATGAGGGGTAAAATCTGCTTTTAGCTGCACTGAAAACAAAATTTTGAGTGAGAATTCTGACAGTGTTGGGTTTTCTCTATTTAGTTCATATTTAGCTTTGACTTCTTTCCCTGCCCTTACTGGGAGACTCCTGTCGATACCGTAGTGCACTCCTAACGGTTTGCTGGGCAGTTTAGTCTGCTGTGTAAAATAACTCATGACAACCAAAATATCCATCCCCCCTGCTCTTGTAATAACTTTGATTTTCTTCTTTAGGTAGATTAACCAAGGCACTTCTGCTCTGTCTAATTTGGTGACTACAGAAGACAACTGTGACAGGAAATGTGCTTATCAAGATGTATCATAGAAACTGACTTGCAATGTTTGGAAACAGCTAGGTATCAAGTAGTGCTCTCGTTAAAGCTCCTGGAGGTGAGAAAAGCTTTGTTGTAGCAGAACTAGTTTCCATGTGATCTTCATTTTGTAAGTATCCTACTTGAATTGCACTGGGGTCTAATTCATAAAAGTAATGCTTTCCTTTGGTGTTCAACCAGGATTTTACAGTGTGTAAAAACTCAAGCCTGAGGCAGGCTGTAAAAATTAGAGGCTTCCTAGATGGCAAAATAAGGCTTCTCTCTTTGGTTCTCCCTCTGCCTCTGTTGCTTACTACCCCTACTGCAATAATCAAAATAACTGAAAGCCAAGAAATCACTATACTACTTACTATGAGCAAGGATTAAGCCTCTAGGGCCTACTCCTTGTAGAGCACTGAGCACTTTTTGAAAACTAAACAAATAACAGCCCTATTAATATTAACCAATTTTAAACAGTGACAAATAAGAGCAGAATACAACAATATTGTGCTCCTTTGCCTGACTAATGTTTCTATGTAGTCAGCCCTTGGTGTTATTGCCTTTATGAGATTAACATAAACTAGTTATCACATTTTATCATTTTCCTTTTACATATGTATGGATGTTAGATGTGTGTGAAAAAAAAAAGCATGAGTATCAGAGGTCTATTTGCATTAGAATTTCCAGTGGAAATGTCAAGTATGACCTTTCCCTTGTCCGGGTGGCTAATCCCATTTGAAATTCCTGCCATGCTCCTACGGAGGGTCACTGTGCTCATGAATTGAAAACTGCACCTGCTCCAGCCTCCACTCCTCCTCTTCCTCTATGGAGCTGGCAGCCTGTGGATCTGGGCAGATGCTCTGCCTCTCTGTCTTGCCTGGCTGTGATTCACTGCAATCTCTACTCACAAGTTAGGGGACTGAAATGTTTTTATGGATTATTTCCTCTTTTTCTTGGCATGTTGGTTTTGGAGGTTTTAAAGAACATAAAGACACACCAGACAGGTTAATGGTGACTACTTTTGAAATTGAGGTATAGTGATTAGGAAATTTTAGGAAAGAATAGACTTTTTCTCATCTTGAAAGAAAAAAGAAAAAAAAAAGGAGAATAAAGACATATGTGAGTTCATAATGCTGCCTGGATTATTGGACAAGAGATGCACTTTTATGATGAGTCCCTTGGAGTCTCCCATTATGGCAAGTCAATGTGGGTCCTGTAAGAAGGTGTGAATGTATTGACAGGGTATCCAGATGTTCCTTAAAGACAGTGCAAAAATAAACCAAACCTGGTTTGTCACTATGTGGGTCTATTGACAACTTCCCATTACAGGAAATGCTGTTGGTATTGAAAGGAAATCTGATCTTAGGTTATAACGTCTATTTCTATCATAGGGACTTTTTAATTCCAATGTATGTTGAAGGGGTTTGGAAATAAGATTTCCTGCAACCTATGGGAGAATAACTTTTATAACCTTGCTTATCTCTAATTACATTTTATTATTGTTTAGATGTTAGTTTATTTAAATATTTGCTTTGGGAAATAACACTCAGAGATTACGTTCTTGGTTCCTGTAGTAATGTGGGTATTATCAGTTTATGGCTCCTTTCTGAATCAGCCCTCAGTCAAATAATTTTCTATCAGACTGGAGCTGTATTGGCAAGAATAAGAACCATTGGTGCCTTTGTAATCAGTTCCTGACTGTAGAGATAGTATGGCCAGTTCCTGGGCCTCTTTGGCCTTATATAATGTTTGATTAAAGCACAAAGCCATGACAGTTGGAATGCCAAATTTGTGCCTAATTCTGCTGCCAGATTACTGTGTGAGTACTAGGAAATAACCCATTTATAGTCCTTAAGCTTTGTGCCCACTTATGAATTGAAAATAATATCCTATGATGTGTGGAGGAGGCTTGGTTTATGAAGATTCTTGGGGGGAGGGAGGGAGAACTTCCATAAATAAAATTCAGTAGTAGCTTGTGTAATACCGCTGGGGATTTACCACTCCTGGTGTGTCCTGTTGTCATTGTGAACATGCACTGTAAGAACTCCTGTCACAAGAGTGTGAGTTGTTAGTTTCTATGGTTCTGTGGGCAACCTCCTGTGAGGTTGCCAAAATCTTTGCATGTCATTTGTGCTTTGCAAGGAGGTGCTTGAGTGGGTTGGAGAGGGAAATGGCAGCATCTTGCCAAGGTGAGAAGGGGCAGTGTGATGCAACTGGCCTTGCATGCAGATGAGGCTTGGATTCTGCAGCAACCCACTCCTGCTCCTGATTTAGAGCTCCTGGCTGTGGTGGGGACCTACTACTTGTGGAATGCTATGAACAGCTTGGGTCCACAGGGCCTTAGTTGTTTCTGAGGCACACAGCAGCCTGGTGCAGTGACTCATTAACTACTTTCTGTCCATAATTTAAACTGTGTTGTAGTGTGTAAAACCAGCACACGTAGATCATTGCATGACAGCAGGATGTTAACTCAGCATGACAGAACTGGTCACCATGCCAACTGAATTATTTCTTTTTCAGTCTGAGTGGACTCATCTCATTGAAATTGGTCCCCCTGACTTTTATTGTTCCTAAGGATACAGGATGAGCATATGTCTTACAGCAAGTGTTTTGGTGGGTGAATAGCATTCTGTTAGTGCATAACCTTCAGCTCTTTTCCTGAGGAAGTGAGCTGTACTGACAAATGAAACCTGTTTATCTGTTGAATAGAAAAAAGTACAAATAAGAAATATATTTAACTTGGAGGTGACTCAGTGTGTGACAGGTGGGATGCTGGTTACATATTTTCCTTAAGGAGTGGTAGAAGATGATGGGAACAAATCTGTCATGTCCTCCCAGGGTGTGTATGTGGGCAACGTGAATCAATATGTTGTGAGCATGGAGATTATGGGGGGTGGTTTTTAATTCAGTGCTTCCAAATCACTGGGGGCTACAGCTGAGGAATTTAGGCAGCCATTTGCCCTAATGCACTTTGCTAAAATACTCCCCTTGGGTTTTAGTGAAGTTACTTTGGGCTCATGTCAAAGCAACTGCGATCAAGATTAAGTCCACTGAGAGCAGTGCAGTTTCCTTTGTAACCAAAAAAACCCCAGAAAACCAACCAACCTGGTTATGTTTCATCAAGCAGCCTGTTCCATGTATTTATTTGAACACAGAGCGTATTCTTGAAATGGCTAGTTGTTGTCTACTAACAGCTTTCCAGTAAGGAATATTGCTTGCCTCTGGGGAACAGTAGAGACTATTGCCAGAAGAGCACCTGGAGGAAAGTCTGAGAAGACTGTGGACAGCAATTCCCCTTCTGCCTCCCTGAAAGTACAGATGAGACATCATCTGCAATCTGTATTGTCAAGTAGGCAGCCAGCAGTCACCTTAATTCGATGTACTGGGCAGCTGTAAGCTCATTAATCTTTAGGAAATGCTTTTTGTTTAAAGTGAGTATCTTTGTATGTCACCTTGTTAGTTTGTCAGGCCTTCCTATGGCTTTGTGTTGCTATGCCAGAAATGGAAGAGGAAGCAATTCTTGAAGGCATGTAAGCAGGGTTACCCTATGTAGCCAGTGGTAGCAGTGGCTGTTATCCTGTTTCTTCCCCTTAGACTCCTTAATAACTACCTCTGGGCTATTCTGTACCCCACATTGCCCCTGTGGGATGAATCTGACAGTGATGGAAGGACAGAGATGATTGTTAGACTGCCTTGAGCCCCTTGGTGAACTTGTCTTTTTGATGCTTGGTCATTTCTATGCATTCTCAGGAGTGTTCCACATGTTGGACGAATGGCTCCAGCCAATTAGTCTGATGGGAAATATTCTTATGTCCTCAAATCTAAGCCTAACTTTAACACAAAGCCTGCTTCCTTATATAGGAAATGCAGTCTCTCCCGTAAAGATTTAGGAGCCTCTCCAGGCTGCATGCTCTATGTTTTCCAGGCACTGTGCTGATACAAGCATGCTGAATTTCTCATTCTGTGGAAACCTTACAAGGTAGCAGCTGGTCTCTGTAATAAAACCTTTCTGTTTAGTAATGGCTTCCTGTAGCTTTCACATGCTGTGATGCAAGCTGGAAACAGCCTTTCTTCAAGAACACTGTCTCCAATGCTTTCAGCTTCTGATCTGACTTGAATTTTTAACCTGACTGATATTCCTAAACACTGCATTATGAATAAAAACTTAATGTATCCGTTAAATGGAATGAGTGTGACACAGTGATTTTATGTTAGGAAAATAGAGGACAAGTTAGGATCATAAACACTATAGTACTAGGACTGGAAAGAGAAAACTCGCTATTCTAGAGTCCTGTTATACTTGAGCTATGTATCTGTGTCCCCTCCCACTTTTGCTCCAGTCTTGTTAGTTTGCTATACTATGAATCACACTGTAGGTCAGAAATTCTCCTAACTGGTCAGGTAAAATACTCCAGGTTAAGGAATCCTCCTGTGGTACAGTAGTGACATAACTCTCCCTATTTTATTTTAATACAGCTTTCCTGAGGAAATGAGGGGATTAATTAGGGGGTTTCTTTTGTGCTCTGGATATCATCAAGACTTCTTGAGGCTTCCTCCTGCATCTGAAAATAGATTTACTTCAGTATTAGCTGCTATTGCTGTCACTGATAATCTGCTAGTTCTGATCTGTACCAAAGCAGTGTGAGCTGAATTGATGTGTGGTTCATTACTTTCATGATAAGCATCTCATTTTGATAAACACAAGCTAATTATCTGTCACGCTGCTTGTGAGGTCACTCACAATCTAGGAAAAACCCCAGCCATTTTGGTCTCAGAAAGGTTATATCCTAATCTGTTAATTCCATTTTCCAGACAGAGCAACTCTGAAAGAGTCCTTGAAGTTGCAGCAGATGGTTGGTGACAGATACCTGCTTAGCACTGCAGATTCTGTCTCTGTTTGTTTCTCAAGCTAGCATGCAATAGCTGCCTGTCCTGGCACATCATCGTGCCTGAATTCTGTCCATGCAAGCAAGTCTTTTTGCCTTGTATGGGGGCTACTTCAGTGTTAAGTGTCTTCTGGGTGGGAGTATCTTTGGGTCAGTACCTTGTTGAAGATCTGCAAGATATTTCTTCATGCATTCAGAATCTACTTGCAAAGCTATTCTGAATGCACGATATTTGACAAATGTTGCTAAGTGCTAGATAAAATAAATACTAGATTGCTTGACATGTAGGGGTTTTTTAAGATTCTGTACTTTATATTGCTGTGATTTCAAACATATGTGGTTATAAGCTTATCAGATTTCTAAAAATGTACTTTCTATAAAAATCACATTGGGCCCCTCAGCTGTGTTTTCCTCTATTATTTATAGACAAATTGAAAACAAATGGTCTTCTCTTTTTCAAAAAACAAAAAAGCACAATGAAATGGAAACAGCTGTCAGAATGTGCTTTTCCTCCCAAACTCATATGCAATACGAAGTAAATCAGAGGTTATTTCCTTTAATCCAAAGTACATGCCATTTAATAGTGGTTTCAGTGTCAATTCAAATGGAAGTTGAAGGGAAATGTGTCAAGACCATGGCAATAGGATGTAATGGGTAGTCTACTTAAAAATACACCCTAATTAAATGCTTTCTACAAAATGAAGAGGGGAATTTTATGTCTATGTATGTGTGTGTTTTCTCCCTTTTTTTTTTTTTGTTTGTTTTTTGTTTGTTTGGGGGGGTTTTTTGTTTGTTTTTGTTTGTTTTTTTTCCCCCGTCTTCTGCAGCTGGGATTTGTTTCTGGGTAGCTGGAACTGTTGCACTGGATTTTGGGCCCGAACGTGCAACCCTGTTAAAGGTGCCTTCTTCCCTCCTCATCTTCCACCGCGCCTGCCCTGAGCACAGAAGGATGCCTGCAGCTACTGACAGGGGCCTGGCTTCTTTCCCTTCTGTTTCCTCCTGTGACACACCCAGGCTAAGCTGATGAGCCTGCTCCCATGAGTAAAGCCTGCTGCAAGATCAGGCAGAGCATTAGCACTCCTCATAATGTCGTCTTGCTGAAGCAGAAGGCTGCTCTGTCTATTTTGCTCTGTTTTCCTTCTCTCTGTGACAAAACTCATTGCAAGAGAGCTCAAACCCCATTCTTGGCAATGCCACGTCTGTACAGTATTGTACTACTACAGACGGTGTAAAGACAGTTCTTTGGTCATTAGAAAACAAGATATACAAGCCTAAGGGATTGACATGCATGGGCCCAGATTCATGCCTGCACACGTTAGTTGGAGTGAAGTGCCATTTTTCTGTTCCTTCACATCACACTTTTAATGGTGACTGTGATTGTAATAAGCAGGGCCTAATTGTGGAGAAATCTTAAGCCTCTTCTCTACCTTTTTCTCTAAAAAGTTGTCATCTGCCTTTAGTGACTGTGGTCAGTCAGGAGCTAGTCTTGTGTCCCTCATGAATGAACGGGTATTTCATACTCATTTTTAAATATCTACTTAAGCTGGAGCCCTTCAGCTGAGAGAAGGCAGAGGGCTGGCCAGTCATTCATGTTTCCCAAGGTAGTGCAAGAGCTTCTGCCATAGCAGGGAAGAGATGATTCCATGATCTCCATGTGTGTCTCTGTTCAGAGGCTGCAATGGAAGCAGGAGCCTGGCAGAGCTGCTGAGGTGCTGGGTTCAGGTGCACGTGTCACTCTGACCTCAGCTCATGCTGAAGTGATGCCTAGGCATCTGCTTTCTTTTCTCATGTCCTCCAGCATCCCTTCACTTGTCCTTTGGTTTGTGCAGATGAGAAACTTGGCTGTGCTGGCCAGAAGGCAGCATCCACACCATGGACAGCATAGGACAGAAATCTCGATCCATGGGCATGCTGCAGCACACAGCTGTTCCCCTAGTTAGACATAACCTGTGTGGTTATGTGCACTGGAGTACAGACTCTGCCTGCTTGTGCTTTTTAGATGTTAAAAGACTAAAGAGTGTAGAAAGCTTGAGAGCTAGATAAAGGCTTGATTTCGTCACAGAAAGAGATGAAGAATTCAGTCCATTTAGCTTAGCACAAAAAACTTTGAGGAGCAACTTGATTACAGTGCTTAAGTGCCTTTGTGGAGAGGAAATGTGTACTAAAGGGCTCTGTAATTTAGCAAGGTAAGCACAAGACTGAACTTGAAATCAGATAGTTAGGCATGCATCCTTAACAGTGAGGTTTAATAACCATTGTAATAAACTACCAAGAACATTTATAAATTCCCCAGCTCTTGATTTATTCAGGTCAGGGCTGCAGGCCTGCTTGAAAGAGCTGCTTAAACCAAGCTCAAGCTACCAGGATGAGGAGGGAGGGATCTGCAGTTAAATGGCCTCTTGTACAGACTCTGTACTTCATGAATTTATGAAATGAAATGATTTGCTTGCTGGGATCATCTGTTCCAGTAATGGGAGCTTGAACCTGCTGAGTAGATCCCCCCGCACTCAGAACAGGTCCATAGAGCAAACTGAGATATCATCCTTAGAAGTAACTATATGGCAATGGTGCATGTTGTAGAAGTCATTGCTGTATGACAAGATTAATGTAATTCTTCTGGGTTTAGGTCCTGTTGAAATGGATCCAGTCTGAGATTTTGTTTCTAGCCTGACTCCAAATTCAGATGCTTAAGCTTGTATGAGCAAACAAAGCCATCCTTCACTTGCATGCATGTGTAGAAAAGGAAACTGCTTCATTAATGTTTTTATCAAAAAGTGCACAACCTTTTATACAATAAGCATGCATACAAAAACTCTGATACCAGATGAAATACTTCGCTGGACTTGCTGAAGTGTCTTTGCCTCCAGATGGCATTCTGTGAGCCTGCTAGGAATTAGTTACATGAATTAGCTAAAGGTAGTAGAATAGCATTTATAATGGGAGGGACAAGAAATCAAGGTGATGAATGAATGCTTTGATAGTGTAGAATGTTGTTAAATTTATGAAAGCTGGAACAGGGGCAACAGGAAAAAAAATCACCCTTTAACTAAAGGGTGTGCTGCTTGCAAAATGTCTCTATTACTGAGTTAAAGAGGCTTCAGGGAGAGCTGACCAAAAGCCTCCTGTTATTTCCATTGCATTTTGTGTGCTTCATAGTCTCCCCCAGTTACCATGCTTCTGCTTCTCTGATGTCCAGCTCTTCATCCCCGTCTCCCAAGTGGCACTGTGCACCCACCATACTTCATCGACCCGGTCCAGTAGCTATATGCGTATGGGTGACTGTAGGGAGAACACTGACACCCTCTTACATTGTTGTTGATTTAAAAAAGATGAGGAGTCCCTTGACTTTCTGACTTGCCTTTTCAGCAGCAGAGACTGCAGCTGTTGGTCATATCTGCAACATTCAGTCACATATGGTAATATATGGCTAGGTATTTTAGAGACAGAGGAACTCAAGTAAGGGTGATGAAGGTTCTTCAGGTTAATTAATGCTTTGGAATTAGTATATCTAATCATAGGTGCAAAGTACTGCAAAACCGCTACTTGAAGAACATTCACTGTATTTGGAAGCATTGTCCTGAGTTACTGTTAGAGACAAACCTATGGACAAAAGGTACCATTGTTCTGACAATGCACGGCAAACCCTATTTTACTTACAACAAAAGGAAACAAAATTGGAATTCCAGGTTTTAAAATCCTTGAGCATGTGTGGGCCTGGATATATTTTTATGAGGTTTTACCTACTTATTTTGATGTACTGTGTGAATGCATCTATGTTCTTTTAGTTAGGTGAATACTTATTTCATTTTCTAGCACCTACCTAAATGGAAAAGTGAAAAAGAGGTTTGAAATATTTGCATGGAGGCAAAATCTCTGTACTTCTCTAGAAGAAAGATGGCATCTTGAATTGAATTAGGTAAACCTTCTTTATACTTTTTATTGTTTTTCTGTTTTCTCTGTTCTTAAGTATCACTATTATTTTGCAGCCATCTTTGTTCATCACTTTTTACAACTTTTAAAATACTGTGTTAGGAACTAGTATCCCTTAACTAGAGAAGGTGATTTGTCACCCCTTCTGTTTTGTTTTTGAATCTTGTCAGTAAAAGCACACAGTTAATGGCAATGACTGAAGAAAGCTATCTATTAGAGCAGTGCTACTGTGTGGTATATGCTCTGCAGCCATTACTTTCAGAAATCACTTACTTTAGGGCACTTCCTTGTGACTTTTCTCTCAAACACCCTATTAACAATGCACTTTGTCTCAGGCTGTATTGCAGCTGATGATAAACAGATGGATCTTGGTCACTGAATGAATATGAGCATGGTGTGGCTCATATTCCCATCCAGCTGCCTTGGGCTTCTGTCCTCTTGAAGCCCTACTGAACAGTGAAGGCTTCTAATTAGGTTTGAGGGTGAGGGTCTCTTTCTGGCCATATATCACTTTTTTAGGCAGGGCTTCCACAGATTTTGCAGATGGAAAATGCATGAAGCTGTCAAAACAGCATCATCGTCAGAATGACCTGAAAAAATGGGGTTTATGTGAAGCTGACTCTTTGTAGGAGGGTGGAGAAGGGATAAGAGGAAAGAAGGACGGTGAAATTCACCAATGCCTTCCATAAAACAGGTCCTGGTATGCTGATCAGATCAAAATGATAGGCATATAAACCAATATAGCAGACTGGTGCAGGATGGTGTGGATGTGTGCTGCACTGGTTGCGCACCATTAAGCAATGATCTCTGCACGTTTGAGTTGGTTTTCGCTTTTTTAAGGGTTGTTTGCTTTCATGTTGAAACTTCCTTCTGTAGCAATGAAGTCTAACGCTACATAGAGTGCCGTGGTGGGTATAAGAATTCATCTGTGTGAAATTTAATGGTCTGATGTGATTTTAAGCCCAATGAGATCAATAGAGAAAAACATTTCTATGTGGCTGATACCCTGTGTGGCAGTGTTTGGGTGTGCCAAATTGCCCATCTGCCTCTTGGAGAGATGACTTTGTCCCCACTGTAGAAAACAATGGTGATAGTAAAGGTACTGGGTATTGACATAGTAGAAATGAGTCAGTTGGTTGTGTTTTGATGACTCTTTGTGTGTTTTTCATGTTTGAAGGGCATAACATCAGCTCACCTAGAGAGGGCTTCTCATAGCGAGAGGGAAGGCAAGGCCAGAGGATGTTATGTTTCTCTTTAATTTTTGTTCTTTTCTTTTCCCTCCAGCTGGAACCCAGTGGCTACTGGTACTCAGGAGACAGCCTGTAGACCTTGTGGTTTTAAATTTACACATGATTCAAGGTTTGAGATGTGCTTTAAAACTGGATCTTACACAGGTGCCTGTGCATGCCACATCGTGGAATCATAGAATGCGTTGGGTTGGAAGGGGCCTTAAAGCTCATCTAGTTGCAACCCCTGCCATGTGCAGGAATACCTTCCACTAGACCAGGTTGCTCAAAGCCTTGTCCAGCTGGCCTCAAATGCTGCCGGGGATGGGGCATATATCTGGAATACATCTGGAAAAGATCAGCACAGAGCCAGCTGGGCACAGCAACCTGCACAGTGGTGCTGAATGAATAAACCAGACATAGGAAGAAGTTATAGTAGAAACCCCTTTTCCTCCTCCATTTTCCCTCTGTATGCTGGGCTGTGTGGCTGCAGGGTGATGGTTAGAGGCACTGGCAGCCATGGAGCCCAGTTGGGGCTAGATGGTGCTGAACCTTTTTTAAATATATGGAAATGGGCTTTTATCAGTGGTCTCTTCCCCTGGGACTGGACCAGGAGGCAATTTAATGCTGCCATGAAAAGCCCTGTGTTCTTGGTTGCAGCTTTGTCTGTCGTGTCACGAAAGTGGTGGTGTCCATGGAGGTGGCTGAAGGAGAGGGGACTGCGGTGATGTGGGGAGTCTCTGGCTGACCCCATGGGAAGGATGGCATCCAGTGTCTAGCCTGTGTGTTTCCAGCTGGGTGATGTGACTGAGGGCTTGGTTGACATTGTTTTGTGGTGAATTAAGGAGGTTTTATCACCTGTCTTGTGATGGCCTTGTAAGGAGAAGCGGGGGCAGACTGAGGTTGCTGGAGTGTTACCTGTACTCACAGTGTTGGCTTGCTGCAGGTTTGGGTTGTTTCCGCTCCCAGCCATGCTGATAACCCTCACCTCGCTGACAGCAAATAAACCCTGTGATTCCCCAAGTGCTGGGACACATCCTGCAATTCAGCCTGAAATGAGGTCAGTCAACTGTCAGTAAGTGACCCATTTTCCCAGCTCTGCTGGGTGCACTTAGCCATGAGGCAGCCTGGTCTTGAGCCGTGTCCCTCTGCCAGAAAGTGTTGATGTGTGAAAATAGGACTTTTAGTGAAGCTGTGTTTAGCAGGGGAATATTGTATCTTGGTCAACAATGCTTGAAAACCAAAGGGAGGCTGAAGTGGATACTAAAAAGTGACTGTAAAATCACAGTAACTAGTTCTGCAATAAACCTCTGTTTTTCCAGTGTTTTTGCTCGCTGCAGGGACTCTTACAGTTTAGATATATCTGGAGTTACAGGGCTGGTTTTAGAACATCCGAGCCTGATTCTAGAAGAGGGAGGTGGTGAGCAGCATCTGTCCCTACTCTCATAATAATAATAAAACTTTTATGCTCCACTGAATATTTATCTCCAAGCACTGGCACCAACATCTTCAGATGGGGCTGCACAGAGCATTTAAAACTGGGGATGCCCTCTGGCAGTTAATCATAGGTAATGTGGAGCTTAGGAGGAAAAAGAAATGGTTTTATGACTGCAAGTGGAAAAAAGGACAAATAAAGAAGGCTAGGAAGAGATACTGTTGTCTGCAGAAGAGCTTAAGGCCTTTAGTGTGGTTGCAGGAAATGGGCTGTATGCCTCATGTGGGAGGGCCCCCAAACATATCTGGGGCTTTCAGAAATACATTTAGGTCATTGACACTTTGAAAGCTCTATACATTTTGGGCTTAGGGTCTCTAACAAAGGCATGTAAACTGAGAGTGAAGGCTAGCATCCATCCGTGGCTCCTCTTATTGTATCCACAGGAATTTCAGATCAGTGAAGGATGTTAGCAATTATGTGCTGAAATAACTAAGTACAATGGGATGAGCTAAAGAAAGCACTCCAGCCTTGAATTTGAATCTCTTCTGGTTTCTGTCAGTTTATGCCAACACCCGTTGCAATGCTTAGTGTGTCTCTGGGGCTGTCCTACATTGTTCAGTGCAGGAAATCTGAGAGAGACAAGTTCAGCAGCTACTTGCACGTATGGATGTGATCCTTATGCTGGTGCAAGCCGTTTGCTGCATGGGGCGGTTTCACTGCTGGATTTGTGAAGGTATTTTATGGATGTGATGCTGGCTTCTCCCTTTTGGCACAAAATCCTTTATAGCAGGTATTGTCCTGGATTTTCAGGTTCAGAAGAAGTAACCATCATGTCACTTCAACCTTCAACCCCTAGCATCCTGTGAAAAAAGTTTCATGTGCTGCCTCATGCTCTGCTTGTTCCCCATGGTTCTTTCCGCTTGTAACTCCTAAAGGGCCAAACCCAGAGCTCTCTGCCTGACCTTGTATCCAGGCCACTGGACAGACTAAAACAAGGAGGAGGAATTCCTTTGAAGTTGTGGAACTGCTCCCCAGAAGCTGACTTGAGCCCAGTGCCAGATGCAGCATCCTGAGGTCCTCAATACTGCCTCCCTGAAAGGGGATCTGATTCCCATGGTTCCTCTGCAGTGCAGCTTTCTCCCATTGCATAGCAGTGGGCTGAGCTTAGCTCTAAACCATCTTGGAATGACAGACACTTGCAGAAAACCCCACTGCAAACTTCCTTTCTTAAAAGCCAAAACACACGCTAGGAGAGCCTGGGGTCTATGACTTCCAGTTGGGGCAGTTAATCAAAATGTTTGCCATGTATTGTGTGAGCTTCTTCACAGTTTGTGCTTTTGATGATCTTTTAAACATCTGCAGAGCAGCATGGCTTGGATAGGTTTCTGTTACTACTCCAAGCCTTCACTGGCTCTGGAGAATGAGTGAAGAGGAGCCAGACAACATAAAGGGCAGACAATCAAAGCTTTTGACTCTCAGATCCCTGCAGATGGGCCTTCTGATGAAATGATCTGTTGCCAGATCAGCAAGTAGGAACCACAAGGCACCTGTATATATTTAACTTTCATTTTGTCAGATAACTTGTCTTTATGCTCCTGCAGTTTTAGCTATGGAATATAAGTCATGAGGCTTCCTTCTGATCTCCATAACACAAGTGTAAAATGAGCCACTTGAGATTGGTTATTGATAAGCGTTCTACTGTAAAAGTAGCATATGCAAAGGCACCATCAGGCTGAGATGCAGATGATGAGCCCATGTATCTAGTTTGTGTGAAGCATCTTTATTGTCAGCCTTTGGGGTGAAGTCTTCTAAGGGCACATTCTAGAAGGAGGAAAGGTTTTTAGCAGCAGCCTTTGGTTATTGGAAATAAAAAAACCCCTAAAATTCAGTGACCTCATTTTTCTTTTCTGCATAGTGAGACTATCTGCAGCCAGGGCCCCCCAGCTGCTTCAGCCTGCCCTGTGTGAGACTCTAGATGAGGGGCAGCCAGCTTTCCTGACCTTGCAAGCAGCTTGCCAAAGCCGACAACTTGCCAGATGCCTCAGGCTACAAACCGTGCACCTCGGAGCCCGCGTTCAAGGAATGGCTTGCAGGTGGCTTTGCCAGCAGCTCTGCAGGAGTTGTGTTGCTCCGGCCATTATGGAGAGGAACAAAGCTGTGTATGTGGCTGTGTCCTAGCATAACCCAGTGGCATCGGCTTAAGTAGCTCCCGCCTTTTGTAGGTGCAGACTCCAACTGCCCAGTTGCCCCTGTGCCAGCCTAGCCCTGCTGCCAGATGCGTCAGTGTAGCCCTGGCACACGAAGCACGCTGCTTGCTCATGGGACACATGAGGCTCACCTTATTCTTGCCCATTCCCTTGCCTACTTTGAAGGCAAATGTCCAAAATGTGCAGTGAATATTGTCTTCTGTCAGAACAAGTTAGAACACACCTTGTGGCCCTGACTGCAGCTGGGTTTGGGTGCCACAGTTCCACTGAAGGTGGGCCACTTGACTGTTCCTGGAAAGTAGATTATCTATGCTGGGAGCCAGATATCTGAAACATGACAAATGCCAGATCTGTAATTATTTCTGTATCTATCATTCTCTGGTTTTACAGCTGATGTTTAACCTGTGTGCTTTTGGTCACTAGTGGATTTTCACCAAATAACATCCTGCTCATATATGTGATAAGGCGTGTTGACATAGGATAAAATAACAAAGTGAACATGCTCAAGTGTTAGAAGCAACATTGCTGCGCTACCATGAGACTTGGCCCACGTTCTTTTAGCAACTCAAGTAGCTGTGCCTATGCTTTTGTGTTAAATGAGCTAATGTATACTCTTTCTGCCAGTGAAAACTACTTAGAACCTTAGAACCTGCTAAATTTGATCTTTTCTTTGTCTGTCTACAATAAGATCTGATAGTTAATTTTTTTTATGTGATTTTTGATGAAAATGGTTTTCTTTGGTCACTTCTATCTAGCTCTCTTCTGATTATATATGTTATTCTGATCGTATACATTCTGACTATATGATACGATGAAGAGGAGACATAGCTGACTCAAAGTATTTCAATCTAGTGAAATTAGACCAGATTGATTAAGGGCCTGTGTAGTAAGTGTAGCACTTGAAAGCAAACCAACTACTTCCTCTTGAGGAACTTTCTCAGAAAGACTTGAAATTCAGATTGATTCCAAGTTTTCAGTACCAGGATTATTTAAGTATTTAGCTCTGCCTTATTGCTATTTTTAAGCTATAGGGAATGATCTGTCTTCAAAGTAAGTAAACCCTTTTGCAAGAAATTCTGCTGAAAAAAGTGAAATCAAAGGGAGACAGGGGATGCTGTGGCATATGGTGGGACCAAGCAAGAATGGCCCCATCTTTCCCCAGTTTCCCAGCTGATGTGTTGGCTTCGCTGTGGCTTCTTTTCCCAGAGTCATCATCTGCAGGGATTAGCTTGTGAAGATAAGAGCACAGAACAGGGTCTTACCTTGTCTAGAACTGTGAAAAGAAAATGCTGGTTTTGCTCACAAATTAGAGCTAAGGTTACTTGCACGTTTCCTGGCCTTTGTGAATTTTAGAAATCAAATTTACTTTTGCATTAACATCATATCTTAAAATCAAATTTCCTTGTTTGTTTCTAAGATAAGGTGAAAATCAGGAACAGGAGTCTATTTTGCCAAGATAATGTGGTGAGGCCAGTTTTGATTAGATTTTACTAAAGCAACAAACAAACTGGCTATACTCATTAGTTTTAAATCAATGAACAAATTCAGTCAGGTACATATATATGTATATATATATATACTTATTTTCCTCTTATAAAACAAAATGTCTGACATTTGCTTCTGTGCAGAGACTTTGGCAATATTAAAGTTATCACACATCTTTTTCTAAAAATTCTCCCTGACAGCAGTTTTTACATAAGGATGTATCACCTTGGTCAGGAACTCCAGACTTTCATTCCCAGGGAATATTAGGAAAAAGCATTGGTGTTGGACTTAGGGGCTGAAAATGAGACTATTGCATAGATATGTGTTTTCTTTTTAGTAAGTACAGTTAATATTTACTTCTTATGGAAGTAAATATTCTGTATGTTATGAGGTAGAGTTGAATGCGGCATCACTATTCTGTTTGTTCATGATGCTTAAACCAGTGATAATAATCAAGAGTCAAAAGTGAATATACAAATCCAAGCCTTCTAGTGGTTCTGGACACGTTTTTTTGGGGCATATCTGCAAAGAACAGAAGGAAGGCTGGGTTTGGTAGGGTACGACTGCTGTAGTAAATGGCTGTCAGATGTGGCTTACATGGATTTACTCATGTTCTGCAAAGACCTGGTTTGTCCAGCTCTCCAGATAAAACATGTGATCTGCTTATCACAGAAAAATGCAGAAAAGAAAGTGAGCAAAGTTTTTATTTATTTTTCCTGTGCAGTTCCTGTACCTGTCAACAGGAATTTCTGAGCTGGAGGATAAGGAGGATGTGTGGTTTCCTTAACTGTGACTGAGGGAAGGTGGATTTGTAAGACAGCTTGTTTGCTGCTATAAAGAAACACTTGGGAAATCCTGTTCTGTGCATTTGAATGTGGCAATCATCCTAATGCTCTTCCTTGTCACAAACTATAATAACCCCAACTAGGATCAGAGCACATATTGCCCCATTTGTAACAGATGTGTTGAAACCCTTTCTGCAGCAGTTTCTCTAACTTGGTAGCTGGGGATAGTTTCGCCGACTCAGCGGCATTCCTGGTTCACTGGCAGCACTGTGCACAGCTTGCATGTAGAATCATAGAATAGTTCGGGTTGGAAAGGACCTTAAGATCATCCAGTTCCAACCCCCCTGCCATAAGCAGGGACACCTCACACTAAACCATGTCACCCAATGCTTCATCCAACCTGCCCTTGAACACTGCCAGGCACTGATGGAGCACTCACAGCTTCCCTAGGAAACCCACTCCAGTGCCTCACCACACTTACAGGAAAGAATTTCTTCCTTAGATCNCACTGATGGAGCACTCACAGCTTCCCTAGGAAACCCACTCCAGTGCCTCACCACACTTACAGGAAAGAATTTCTTCCTTAGATCCAATCTAACCCTCCCCTGTTTAAGTTTCAACCCATTACCCCTTGTCCTGTCACTACAGTCCCTAATGAAGAG
>NDXB01014173.1:8840-23785 GCA_002631895.1 Agapornis roseicollis
AAAAAAAAAAAAAAAATACCTCAAAGAGGAATCATGTTGGTATGGGTTTGTAGTGAGTTCTGGCTTTTATTTTTTGTTTGTTTGGTTCCATGGTGGAATCAGGTCATTCATCTTATCAGCATTTTATTTGCGTCTTCAACCTCTTTCTGAGGAGCTTGCAAGCAACTATCACTGCAGGTGTTCATCTTTCAGCTGGCTAGCAGAAGGAGATTCATTTATTTTGTCGCATTTGCTTCTCTATGGATCAGCCTTGTAGAACTTTGTCATTGCTAACTGATTTGTCCTACTTAGAAATATGCAACTTTTAAGTTTATAGTTTATATATAGAAAGTCAGAAACCCAAGACCCATTATGGTTAACAAAATGCTGTGCCTGATACTCCTTAAGCCAGATGTTAATTATTTACATTTCAAAACGGTCTTTGATTTCCAAAGAGGGATTTTTCAAAGTTATAGGGTTTTTGCACTTTGTGTTTTATTAGACTGCATTCCTGTCACATGAATACTCATTAATATGGCAGTCCTATAAATGAGCAGTATTAATAATGTGAATCCTAGTGCAACAGTCCTAGAGACTGGGTAAGGAAGGGCACTTTGTAAATAGGTAAACATATCTTTTGAACACAGTACCTCTCAATAAACTGATATTAAAGAAATATGAGACAGTCAACTGTAGCAGGATTTACACATCTCTCAAAAAAACCCAAAACAAAACCAAACAAACAAGGTCAAATGGGAGATTTTGTTTTTTGCCTGACGCTGTGCTCTTGGAATCCATGAGCAGTGATGGGCTTTATATAATGCAGGTGTTTCAAAGGACTTTTGCAAAAACTCTTTTGCAATAGCTGCAGGACTGTACATTTTACTTTCCCCTCTTCGAGTCAGTTAGCAAAACCTGTTAGTTTCTATTACTACATGTTGCATGTTTCTTTGTTGTCCGAGAGTGCAGAAGCTAAAAACTGGCTTCTTCCTGTCAAAACTGCTCATCAGGTTTTTAGATTATATTCCTGATTCTAGCAGTGACCAAACTGAGCAAAGTAGTTCTAAGCCTTCCTGAAATTGTCCAATTGACTTTGGATAGCAACTCAAGTAAAAACCAGGTCTTAAATAATTTTTCTTTCAGGAATGGAAGAGCAAACCAAGAAGGAATCTATTTTTCTGTCTGAGAAAATGTAATTTGATTTCCTTTCAGTTTGTATATTAAGTTCATCTGAGAGAGGAGTTGCTGGAGTGGCTTGAACCCTCCTGATGGAGAAGATAAGCTTCTGTAGGATTAACTGAGCATAATTAGCTGACAGTAGGGCAAAGTGACGACTAGTGTAGAATTACGTAGAAAACTTCAGCAAGGATATAGGAATTTCCAGTGCGAGCAAAGCTAACACTGCTAACCACAAAGAGCTGAGCTGACTGAATCAAGCCTCTGAGCTGACTGAACCAAGCCTAGAAGAACAGTGTTCAAATATAAAGTGTGCTGAGGAAAACAGAGATTGAAATACATATATATATATATGCATTTATTTTAATTCTGTCCTAGACATGTTGTCATCTTCCTTCTCATTCTCTTTTCTTTGAGATCTCCTGGGTGAAACAGTCCTGATACACTGCAAGGCATCATTCACTTTCTGTCTCCTTATGTACTTGCCAGCACAGAAGGAATAGTGTACTTTTTCAAGTCTTTTCAAGCTCAGAATCAGTAAGATTGAGAACCCCCTCTAAATCACTTCAATGTGAATGACTTTCCTTCTTTTCCAAAGCTGTAACATCATGAAAAACAACTTCAGAAATTTACAAGTCTATAGATGATAAGACACTTCACCAATATCTTCATGCTAAATTAGGGTGATTACTGTAAGGGTATGTAGAAAAAGAATGATTCATTTAATAAAACCTGAATCCTATCATTGCCATCATCAAGATCTAAACAGTCAAAACACTCCTTAACATATAGAGCTACTCCGCTGCCTCTCATTCCTTGCTTATCCTTTCTGCAGAGTTTCTATGCATCACTAAGGAGAGAAGCTCCTCTGCTTGGGTGCACCTCCCACAGTTGTGTTCACTACTGCTCTCTGATACTGGCATTAAGAGCAGGGCATACCCTGCAGCTTGGCATCTGGGTGGCAGCATGTTCCTGTTGGAGCTCTGCGCAGATGTATCAGTTGTGGCACGTGTAGAGTGTATTCCTTCAATGCAGATATTCACAAAATCCTCTCAGTGTTAGGACAATCTACAGACAATAGGTAGGTTGATATAAACGCAGAATTCACACTTCACTCACTCTGACAGTGAGGGAAAACTAAAAGCAGAATCTTACTTTATATGAAGTACAGGTTAAATTCCCTCCGCTGTAAATGAGTGTAACTTCATTGTTTGTGACGAAGATTGTCTTCGGCCACCAAAGTTGGACAAGACTTCTCAAAGAAAAGTTTTGCTTTGCTTTGATTTCTTTTTCTCCTAGTTCTTGACTGTTTTCTTTCCAGTATTTTTAGCCAGGTAGTTAACTGACTGCACTCATTGCCAGCAAACTTATTGCTAAACTGGTTTTATGTATGTTGACACAACACACGCTACAAAAATATTCCATCAGCTTCTGTCCAATATTTCTTAAAGCCAGCATTTACAAAACATGTTATCTTGTTTTTTTTTTTTTTTTATTCTTCTCCAAAACAAAAGGATAAGAACGCTCAGATGAATCATTCTAAGAGATCTGTTCAACTCTCTTTTCCTTGCAACGGTTTCTGGAAGCTGAAAAGCCCTACTTCATGACTGCTTTGAGCTCTATTTAACAGCTAGATTTCTGTGTATCATCAATAGAACTTACTGTTTGTCTACTATGTCATAAAGTCTCTAAGGGAGCCTGACATAGTTTATGCTTTACTCACCCTCACAACTATAAAAAGCATATACTTTTGCATATTATTTCTTCCTGGAAACTTCTCTCAGGGAGAAAAGAGAAGGTCCTTGTGTTCCTATGTTTTATGTGTTAGCATATTCATATGTTTTTGTGTATATATGCATATGTAAATGTATATTTATGCATATGTATTTGTATGCTTTTATATGTTTAGGTTTTTCTTTTATGTCTGTTAGAATGTTCAGGTAGCTTCTTCATGATATAATCATGGCTATTTTTAAATGCCTATTTTAGTATTTGATTCTAGCTGTCTATAACTATGAAACCTGATTTACCATGGAAAGGAAAACACAGCTCTTGTGTATTGTATGCTTCAGAGAAGCAAATAAGTAAAAGTAAATAATTTTTATAACTACTATTAACATTTCTATCATTTCAAAATATGAAAATGTTAATAACAAATAGTTAGAAAGATATTATAAATTCATACACGTGGTATTCTTTTAAGATTGCCCTGTAGATTGAATTTCCATCAACCCTGAGACACATTGAGAAAAACTGATTAATTACTCTTTTTCAATCCTTCTTCTTATGTGAAGAGAAAAGTATCAGCATAAGGAAAGCAATGCAAAGTTTCATACTTAATATAACATTATGTGATTACTGCTGTGGTTTGAACACTAAGCAGGCAATGCCAGCAAGACTCCTAAATAATGAAATCTTGAGGTTGCTGTTGGCAATTAGCCAGTGTGGAGAAATCAGTACATCTATCAATCAGTGGCATTTGCTGGAGAAACATAGTTGAGAACTGAAAAGCTAAGAATGTCAATACTGACAGGCTGCTTCAGGGTTTTGTTTGGGTATTTTTACCCTTTTTTTAATTAGTATCTATACTTTTTAAAGTCTTTACTTTTTTTCTTTTTCATTTATATTCTACTCTTTCTTTATCCACTGTATTAAGAAACACCTAAGGAGGCAAGAAAAGCTCATAGAAAATACAGAAAATTGTTTCCACAGGTCTTCCAGTACTAGCTTCAGTGTGCCTTTCCTAAATTCAGTGGAAAGTTTACCATAGAATTCCATGAAATCTGCATTCAGCCACCACTGGGTCTTTTAAAAATTTTCACCCTACTGCTGTGTGTGATAAAATTAACTTGAATAAAAGTACACAGATTCACACCTATGGAAAAAAATTATTAAGCCTAATATTAACACTTTAATTCTGGGAGCATGTAGTTCTTATTTGTTAGGTCCTTATTCCTTCTTTTCCCTCCAAGTTCTATTGATTGATTAAGCAACTGTCTTTTATTTTGAGCTAAATGTTTTATTTTAGCTTGGGAATAAATGTTCTACAATGGCTATATTTCAATATAGAGCAATTCAGAAATGGAACGGTCTGTTATTAACCCTTAGTTGCCGTTTCCTTGAATTGTGGTGAAAATAAAGATGGAGCCTGAGTAGCAAGGATAATTCCCAGAATTAAGGAAGGGTTCAGTTATGAATATCCCAGGATACAGCAGATAGTAGCAAAGTTCTTGGTCTCAACGTTTAAATCATCCTTCAAAATTTCACTTAATATGGTAATTCCTGAATCTTACAGCTTCCCAATTTTGTCTTTTTTCCTTTTCCCCCATTTCAGTCTTTAGATGCCTTGCTGATACATCAGCAGATTCATGATATATTTGTTGGAACACTAAATTTGGCGCAAAACAAACAGACACTTTCTTGTTATATTAGAGAGATTTTAAAACATTTCCACTTCAGACAGTGACCTTTTATTTTAATTTTGTGTATGGGATAGAGGTGAAAAGGCAAATCAATACCATCCCTCCCAGTATTAAGGAAATTGAATTACAGTGGTTCTACTAACTCTGTTTTTTCCTTCATTTTACTGTCAGAAATCTGGCAAACACCCTTTCCATTTTGAAGTCTAAGTTTCTAATATTCATCCAAGCACTTTGGCTTTTTCTTGGCAACTAATTTTACCCATTGTTTGGATCTGAATTATTATTTTTTTTTAATCTGTCCTTAACAAATTTTAAAGACTATTTACTGAAAACCAGAAGTTTCTCTGTACTGTGATATTTGGGAAGTATTTCTTAACTGCTCAATAGACTACCTATTCCATTCATACTCAGATACAAATTAAAAAAGGAAAGTGGAGAAAGAGGAATTCAGCAAAACAATGTTGTTCATGTTGTTTCATGGCATTTACCCATCCAGATTATTCCATTATTTTCATTTTTTTATGCTTAAGGGTTTACTGCACTCCCTCACATACCAGCAATGGTCCATCAGTAATTTTTCACTGGTTAGGTTTCCACTGCTTGAGTCTATTTAGCAATTCTGACATATCCTGTGTCTTCTTTGCTTGTCCCTTTCTGTGATCCTTCTGCTTGTCCTTACTGTATTCAATTCTCCTTGTACTTGGATTTCACTTATTTTGCCGTTCCTGTTGCACTTAAGTTTGGGCATTCCAGTCTGTTGCTATCACCCTTGGATCTGTTTCCTGCTTTGCAAGATTTTTTTGCTAGATTTTTGTGATATGATTTCTAACCTGGTTGTTTTTACATTATTTCCAGATGTGACTCATAGGATCCACAAAATTTGAAGAATGACTAGAGAAAAAAGCTTCCTTTCCATTCTTCCAAGACCCGTAAGCTTAATTTTCACCTGTTTTCAGATTTACTTAAATTGCTTTTGGCTTAATGTTCACATAGAATCATAGAATAGTTAGGGTTGGAAAGGACCTCAAGATCATCTGGTTCCAACCCCCCTGCCATAAGCAGGGACACCTCACACTAAACCATGCCACATCCTTTTTGGATCAATTTTTCATCCCTCTGGCTATGTGCCAGCTTCACACAGAAGTTAAAAACTTTCAGCTTTTAACTGCTTAATTCAATGGTGTTTTAAGAAAATTGGGCAATTTTCCCCCTATCTTCTCTAGTTATCTAGCACAGAGATACTAAAGGCATCCTGAAAAGACTTTCATAGACTTGCTTCAGAAACTGATATTTTTTGTGAACTTAACACATGTAGCTGCAAGAAAGACTTACCTAAGCATGTTCTTGCACACTTTACATTGCGTATTTTCAGTTGTCTTTTAAATCTTCCATAAATACTTTGAACATATACATATATAAGTATGATTATAGAATATATGTATAAAACATACATTCATATTGTGCTAAGATTTCTTTAGTATAATCAGATATCTTTGGCTTATTATTAAAAGATATTTACAGAACTGCATGTTAGTACATGCACAGTACATTAATTTTAAAACTTGAGCAGAATTTTCACACAAACAAAGCACATTTCCTCCAAAACACCAGTACAAACCTGCAGAATTAATTACCAACTATGGATAATAACAGGATTGGTTAAAAAGAACTTTCCCCATTTTGCAAAGTTTTAAAGTATCCAGAAAGTACCTTTTCTGCCTGAGGATGAAACCAAATTCTGAAAGGGAGCAAAGAGAAAGTAGACTAGTAGAAGACACATTTCAAATGCCTTACACACATAATGCCTCAATTTATGTTTTTACTAATGAACATATAGTTTCTTCATACTAGCTTCCAAGAGGAAATTCAATCACTCTGACTACCAAAGCAGTGAGGCAGTTAGGTGAGCATCTCTGCATGGAGGCTAGAACAAATTACAGAGGAGCTGCCTTAGAGTCAGCAAGTTTACCATACAGATGCTAAGGCTAAGAAGCAATTGCTATTAAATTCCTGCCTCCATTTGCTTTTAATTTTATCAAGATACAATTACATTATACTGACTAAACCTTCCTGCAAACCAGCTCTTAGTGGCATAGTGGTGTCAGGGGCCAACTGAGTGAAGCTGAGCCTGGGAAATCAGGGGGGAGAAAGGGGATGTGTGGGGGTTTAATGTTTGTCTTTGTTTCTCACTACCCATAACTATTTTAATTGGCAATAAATTAATTTTACCCAAGTCAAGTCTGTTTTACCTGCAATGGTAATTGATGTGGGATCTCCCTGTCTTTATCTTGACCCATGAGCTATTTTATCCTATTTTCTCTCCTGGAGTCACTGAAGAGTGGGGGATAAAGAGTGAGCAGCTGGATGGATATTTGGCCATTAGCCAAGGCTAATGCAGCACAAAAACTTCAGGAAAAAGAAGTCAGTAAGAGTGTTAACCTGAATAAATCATAACCATAACCACATAGTGTGGGGCTTTTACAGAAATCCCACTGGAGTTCAACAGGAAGCTGAATATCATGGTTGTAATCTTTATAGCTAAGTAAAATTGGCAGCAAAACTCACATTAAGAAAGATTATAAAGATGCAGTAAACAGATGGAATGAGAAAAGAATTCCCACACAGCACACATTCATCAATATATCAGGTGATGAGAAAGAAATGAAGTTCAAGTAACCATTACTTTTGATTAAAACAAAGAGGGGAAAATGCTATTGGGTAATTTCATGCTATGGGCAAAAGGTCAGGTCATTTCAGCAAAGGACACAAGACAAAAACTCCAGGAAGAAAAAAGGATCCATTTAATAGTCTGATTGAAAGCAAAATTGTTAATAATGAAACTACATGTAGGGACTGACATTTCTATGGTTTCTGTGAGAATATGAAACTCTATTTAGACTTATTAAGTTTGCCAGCATAGTGGTGTTTCTGAAAAATTTTCTGGACAGAAGATTGAATCCATCAATGTGATTATAGTGTATCAAGACAGTGTTTCAGCCATCACAGTGAATGCTAAAGCAGAAATGATGTTTTGGAATTTATACAGTCAAATCAGTGCATCTCAATTTTAGCACAGTTTTGTCTGTAGTGGTATTCATGAAATACATAGCAAAAAATAAAAAGCAAGACACTGGTAGTAAGATTATTTTAATTAAGTCATGATTTCTTGAAATTTTAGCATGCATCTCATTTTAGTCCTTTGATCTCTTGTTAAAGCAAATATTACATTTTCTTTGGCTTTACCATTAATTGGTCTGCCTAAGTCAACAAAACTGTTGAATACCAGAATATAATCTTTCACATTGCAATTTAATATGCTGTTTCTTGAAAACTAGCAGAAAGATAGCCTGATACACTAAATAAGGCCCAAAATAAAGACAGAAAGCTCAAACGCGATTGAGAAAGGATTGCTCACAAAGGTTTCAGAAATCCATGTCTCATTGTGAAAAGCAGAAAAAGACCAAAACTGATTACTCAGTCTGCCATGACCTTTCTACTGAACACGCTGCCTGGAAATTTCCAGCTGTGCCATTAGTTACAAATGCACACAGAAATATTAACACACACACTAACAAAATTAATGTAGAGCATATTTATCAGTTCCATGGTTGCTCTCAAACATGCAAAGAAATTACATTTTCTCAGTACATGAATGAACAGTTACATGGGAAAAGACCTGAAGAGTGTTTGTTTGTTTGTTTGTTTTTTTTTTAAACTGCAATCAGAGGCATTACTAAATTATAGTTCTCAGAAATATAGAGATCACTTGATACAGAGAATCTTTTATTCATACAAAAATGAACAACGTTAATCTTTGCAATAAAGTATTACTGATAATGACACTAGTCTTACATTTACTTTGCTAATTAAATGAGCATTGTGATCTTTTCAGCTTTTTTGTGCTCCGTGTGCAAAAGGTTGGACAAAACTAACTTTGATCAGGTTTCCCACCCCTGAAAAAATACTGTAAATGAGAAATTAACATCCTGATTGTTCAGTGGCCTGAACAATTCAAATTAGAGGGATAAGATAAGGATTCAAATAAGAGAGTAAGTATGTTTACTGGAGAGAACTTCTTAAATTTTGTGAAAATAATGATTAACAAAGTAGCTCAAGTTGAGTAAAGTCCCACAAAGTCTGTCCAAACATTGCTGAAAATTATTTCTATCATTCTGCTTTAGCTACAGATGAGAAAGAAACCCCTGCAAAATTTATCAGGAAGCTGTTTCTGTACAGTTCTCTGAAAGTCTGACTGCTCTTGTTTTACTGCCAGCACTTGAGAAGTTATTACTATCTGCCTGAGTACCCCCAGCCTGATCTAACTCTGTTTACTATAACTCCTTGAGCTGGGTGAACAATCAGACAATTGTTCACCCAGCATATTATGGACTTGTCTAGCTGTGTGCTGGACATCTGTTCAGAAAGATACTCTGAGAAATAGTATCAAAAGCTTGGCTAAATTCCAAAACCACTGCATCTACTATCTTACCTTGGTCAGCTAGATGGGTGACCTTGTCATAAAACAAAATTAAGTCAGTTAAGCAGGACTTTCCCTTTGTGAACTCATGTTGACTATGACCAATACCTACATTGCCTCTCAAGTATTTTTTAATAACACAAGAATAACCTTCTCCATATGTTTACCAGGTCCTGAAGTGAGACTGACAAGTCTGTAGTTACCAGGGTGTTCCTTGAAAACTGAGAAAATATTTACCAGCTTCCAGTCAACTGGGTCATTCCTAGGCTCCCAAGACCATTGAAAAATAGTGGCAAGAGGTCACATACGAACATTGGCCAGCTCTGCCAACACCCTGGAATGAATCCTATTGGGTCCCATAGATTTATATGTGTCCACCTGGAGCAACAAGTCCCAAACAAGTTCAAAGTTGTATGGGATTTTATAATTTGGGCAGTCCAGTTTTCTTACACAGGGCTCTGGGAGCAGCAGGACCCATCACTGTTGTTAAAAGTGAAGGCAAAGAAGGCATTAAAGACATCTCTGCTTTGTGTGCCTCATTATGAGGTGATCAACCTCACCAAGTAATAGACCAATTTACACCTGGGAAGTTGGGGTAGTCACACAGGAGTTGTTCCTGCTGCATTGGGCAGGGACTTGTTGCCATTGACCCCTTCCCCTTAAGGCATTGCATTCAGCCAGGTGGAGAGACACTGAGAATCCTGTACATGATGTATCCCTTCTGCCTGTTGGCCTGTTCCAGGGTAGGTAAGGTATAATTCCCGTAGTCTATCTTTTTCTCAGACTCCCTGATATGCTTCAACCTACTGAGCTCCTCCCGGAACTAATATTAAGTAGAAAATGTTTAAACTTTTTTCATTCGGCCCTATCATAGAATCATAGAATGGTTTGGGTTGGAAAGGACCTTGAGATCATCTAGTTTCAGCCCCCCCTGCCATAAGCAGGGACACCTCACATTAAACCATGTCACCCAAGGCTCTGTCCAACCCGGCCTTTAACACTGCCAGGGATGGAGCACTCATAACCTCCCTGGGCAACGCATTCTAGTGCCTCACCACCCTAACAATAAAGAATCTCTTCCTTATATCCAATCTAAACTTCTCCTGTTTAAATTTGAACCCATTACCCCTTTTCCTACCACTACAGTCCCTAATGAGCTCTAATAATCTCTTATCAGTATCTCTCCTATCTCCTGCTTAGAAGTCTTCCCTCATTAATCTTACTCTGCAGTCACCTCAGATCTTAACAGAACTGTAAGGAACAGCTGATTTAATCCTACTGCTCTATGTTAGGGCTCCTGTAAGTTCTAATTTTCATTAAAATATTGACTCTAGTAAAATGTTTTTGGACTTAAATACTTGAAAAGGAGAGGTTAAAAAAACTTTGTAGTGTTTACTTGCATACAGTAGAAGATGAAAAGTTGCTTTTATTTTAACTTCTTTCCTTCCCCTTCATTATTTTTTCTCCTTGTTTCTCCTTGACATGCACATCATTTTCCAACTTCGTTACTTCTCAGCCCTTTCTTTTGCACATTCATCTTTCAGTTAGAGTGATTTTTTTTTTCCCTGTATGGCTTATGTCTGGTTTTGCACATTCTGTTCCCGAAATTAAAGCTCCCTTTATCTTTAAATTGGAAAAGATCACATTTTCACAGAAGTAATTTGTAGGTAAGGTTTTATTTAAATAATCATGCTTCATATGCACATTGTCTAAGTGGGCACTTTCTTTTGATACATATGCAACACAGTGAGGACTGCCAATTTTATTCCAATTTACAAGCAAGAAGTGAGGGAAAACTCCAGTAACTACAGACCTGTTAGCCTAACACCAATACTTGGAAAGACTATGGTGAAGCTCATTGGAAGACATTTAAAGGACAATGCAGTCATCAGGCACAGACAACATAAGTTCACAAAAAATGAAGTTCTAACTAATTTGATATCCATTTGCAATAAGGTCACCTGCCTTGTAGATGAAGGTAAACAATGGATATAATTTTTCCTGGCTTTTGCTACTGTTCCTTACAGCATCCTTCTGGACAAGCTGTCCAACTATGAGAACAGCAAGTACTCAGTGCACTGAATGAAGCACCTGCTGAATAGCACAGCTCCAAAGGTTGTGGTGAATGGGACTACTGACTGGCAACTGGTCACTGTCAGTGTTCCCAAGGACTCTGTCCTACAGCCAGTGTTCAAGCTTTTTATCCACAATCTGAATGCAGGAGTTGAAAGCACTATTAACAAATTTTCTTATAATGGCAGATGCAGTTGACTCTCTCAAGGATGAGAGGCCTTGCAGAGGAATCTAGATAGGTGAGAGCATAGGGCAATTGTCTGTGACATGAAATTTAGCAAGAACAAATGTCTGATTCTGTATGTTTGATGGAGTAACATGGGACACAAGTATAAACTGCGAGAGGAGGGGCTGGAAAGCAGACCTCTAGCAAGGGATCTTGGCATGCTGGTTGGCAGCAGGTACAATAGGAGCCAAAAGTGTGCCTGATAAACTGCATCCTAGGTTGCATCAAGCACAGTACAACCAGCTGGTCAAATAGGTGATCACCCTGCTGTATTTAGCATTCGTATGACCTCATTTTGAGTACTGTGTGCAGTTCTAAGCCCCAATATTGAAGAAAGATGTGATGGAACTCGAATGTGTCCAGAAGTGGGCAACCAAGGTGGTGAAAGAGGTGGAAGACCTATGTCCTATGAAGATCTCTAAGGACATTGAGTTTGTTTAGTTTGGAAAAAAAGAAGCTGAGGAATGACCTCTGTTCCATCCTGTTGCATCCTATGCTATGCCAGGCAATGTAATTCAATTAAATTTTATTTGATTCTATTTGATACTATTTAATTCTATCCATTTCTATCCTGTCCTGTTCTATTCTGTCCAGTCCTGTTCTATTCTGCTCTCCTCCATCATCTGTGTAATACACAAAATTTAAATGGTAAAGGCCATCTAAATGAAATATACTATCCTAAAAGTGTCAATCTTTCACCAGCAGGACTTCTCTTTGTTCATATGAAAATTGTTCAGCATTTCAGGGCGAGAGAATGCAATAGAAAACAGAAAAATCAGATTAAGATACAAGGAAGTTGCTGTATGAAATTATGTTAAAAGTATTCTGTGTTCTTTAGCAATGGATTATCTCACCTTTTCAGAAGTTTAAAAGTGATTGAAAAGAGGTCTTATTTGTAATAAACACAGCCTGAATTTTAATCTTACTTAGGATACAACATCAATTTCAAGTCAGAAGGGGACAGAAATACAGGACTGTTGCTAACATAAGCTAGTGCCGACTCACATCTGCCATGCAGATTCATGGCTGATCACTTAGTTTACTGCTATCCCTTTCCCACAGGCTCTAAATTGAGCAGTAAGTGCTTTTTCAGGAGAGCACATTTCTTTTAGTTGTCCTACAAAGCCACTCATTGAAGATACAGATGCAATATGTAGAAATTAAAGAGATGACATTCTGCATGATAAAGTTGAAATCACTCTGTGAAATGTGACTAAAGGCACAGATTAAACTAATGACAGTTTTACCGAGCATTTGATGAGCATGTAAATGGGTATAGAAGCATGAAATTAGATAAAATTTGGATCAAGAAAATAAATGCTGGTTCTTCTTTTCAACAATTCCACTTTCTTAAATTGAAATTTCTGTCTGAAAAGCTTCCTGACCAGTGTTTTTAACAAGTTTGAAATACAAGTGAGATATATCTATTGTGCAACTTATCATTTCAGATTACTCAGTATGCATTCACAGCTAAGACAACTTTAAACATATGATCCACTAATTCATGAAGGGATCAGAAAGTACCAACCCAGCAAGAAATCATCAGAATGTTGCATTTTTAACCTTATTCCAGTGAAACCCACTTGTCTACTTGATTTAACAGCTCTGCATCTTTTTGTTTTTTTTCCAAATGCATCAGCCAAATCTCTGTTAGCAAGATTAAATCTAGAAGTCCCTAGCAGTGTCATTATGCCTAAATCTACCAGCAGCATAGTCTTTTTGAATGAAACGATCTAATCCATCTTCAGTAGAACAAACTATTTGAAGGCTGCTACAGCACTGTCAGCAACTTTGCTGTCAGCTTGAAAAAGGGGTTGATTCTTTACCAGGCTTCACTTTCATCTCAAGTTAGCTGTCTTTCAGTGTCTTAACACTCAATATAGTAGAAAGAAGACGTGACTTTAATATCTATGTAGTAAATTAATTCTTCACTGTAGTTCTGAGAACTCTGAAAACTTCCAAAACCTCAGGAAAATTAAGAAGCCAGCATCAAAGAGGGCTGCCTGCTAAGGAGGGAAATCTGCAGCCTTCCAGAAATATTTTGATCTACTCTCTCTTATACCAGGCCAGAAATTCTTTAGTTAACATTTCACATCTACCGGATGCAACAGGCAATACTATTGCTGTTAGTAATATATCCATTACTATTTGCATCCATAGTATGTTCAAAATTATTTTCTCAAGGTGCAATTATTAAACTGCCTGTTGTATACACAAACATTTTCCCAACTTCCAGTTTCCTACTTGCCTGGTTTAAATTATTTTTATTAGGCCAAAGGCTGAAGAGAGAAACTACATTATAGGTATGATAATTAGTCTGGTGTCAGTGACTTAGAACTTCAAGGATTTAATGTGTTCCTAAAATGAAGATATATTTTTTGTACGTGAGACTCCTGGCAGGAGTATCAGGGGGCCAGGATGTGCTTGAGCATTAGTACTTGAGGATCCAGAAAGGGAGGACATGTGGGCTTTCACTAGAGACCTTACAGGGAGCTCTCAGTTACATCCTGGGCATGATGTGCTGTGGCATGGAATATCTCTTTGGTTAGTTTGGGTCACGTGTCCTGCCTCTGCTTCCTCCTGGCTTCCACTCCTCCCTGCCAGAGTATGAGACTCAGAAAGTCCTTGGTCAGACTAAACATTCCGATCAGCAACTAAAAACACCAGTGTTATCAGCTCTGTTCCCAGGCTGAAAGTCAAAATCACAGCACTGCACCAGCTACTAAGAAGGAGAAGAATGACTGCTACTGCTGAACCCAGGACACAGCCACATAGCATCCTTTAACACATTTGCATAAAAACTTGCAGTAAATTTCAAGAAACCATACAAGTGTGCAATTGCATTTTAATTACAAACAGATTTTTATTATACTGCTACATACAGTTGCAAAGACATCAAATATAATCCAGAGCATAAATACCTATGGTGAAATGCAGCATCTGAGAAGGCTTTTAGAAATATTTATGCTGTATTGTGGTATTTAGAAAAGCATTCCTACCTTGCAGATGAAACAAATTGATACGTGCACACAAAAAAGCTTGAGCTTTGTAGCAAAGTACAAATTGTATCAAGTTTTGTTATGAATGCCTTTTGAAAGGTGTTCATTATATCTCTCTTAAATGCATTTAGCAGGGTTTGAACTCCTGTTTTCTCATAGGTTAAAAATTAAAAAGGTTCTTTGCTCTTCCTTGCATTCTATTTCTCAAGATACGCAGAAATTTAGTATTATATGACCATATTAGAATTGCTATATGTGTGCATATATATATATATGTATATATATATACACCAGGGAAAAAGCAATAGCTGTGATGAATGTGAGCTGATAGTATGCAGGCGGTGATCCTTCCTTGTTCTTAGTTACTTGTCAAGGTAATCATGCTGGAGAACACCTAGATGAGAGAACTCAGAATTGAAGTAGGCATGTCTTCCTCCTTCTGCAGTCTTCCTCAGTCAAACCTGTGGGCTTTATAGGTTGTTTCCCCCCACCAAAAAAGAGTTGTCTCTTCTGCTTTTGGTACTGCTTATCTTGTGGGTTTTTGTGGGTTTTTTTTTTTTTTTTTTTTTTTTTTTTTTTTTTTTTTTTTTTTT